>PVJL010003752.1:0-97079 GCA_004026885.1 Lyroderma lyra
TGTGGTGCCTGCCTGGGGTCCCTGGGTGGGTGCTGACACTCTGAGTGCGGAGGGCAAGTCAAGGAGCAGGTATGAGTAAGAAAGCGGCAGGTAAAGGACACTGTCGTTGAAACCACAGGTCCTCCCTCATCGCCCCCTCTTCCAAAGGGGCGTACGTGTACCACTGAGTCACACGTAATTACGGACTGGATATTTATCTCCTGTTGTTCCAAAACCTTTGGCAGCCTCGTTTGGCTAGTCATGTAGTATCTGCTTACTGTTTATTCCTAAAATGGTAAACCTCTGCAGAGCAGGGACCGTGTCTTATGCCACTTGTGTGGCACCTGGTCCAGGATCTGTCCCACCCATCAGTCGCTCTGCCAATGCCTTGCTTCCTCGGGCACCATCCTGCGGGATTCCTGTGGGGTGACCTCTGAGCATGTCTTGTCCCCCACACTTACTCCGGTGTGGCCTTATTGCTGCTGTTGTCTTTTTCCTGCCTCTACACATTCACCCCCTTTTTGATGATCAATGAGAACTAACTACAAAAACCGCCTGAACAGGTTTGTGTATTGACCAAGGGTACAGTAAGTCCTCATGTAATGTTGTTGATAGGTTCTGGGACTGTAAGCAAAACGACATACAATGAAACCAGTTTTACCACAGGCTAATTAAAATTGGTACAAACAAGAGTGACATTCCTACGGCATCTTATTCACATTCTAAGCCAACGATATTATTAGAAGACCTGAGGTAGCACCAGAAGAGACAAAAAAGTGCCTGGTCAGATACAGTGTCACTTCTCTTTGTTCCTGCAAAAGATCACACTCTCCCAGGGTCCACTACTTTTCACTTTGGCCAGAAATTTGACAGGAAATGACTACATGAGCAAAAAACAGATGATCCAGCTAAAATAGAGGTGGCTTACAGGTTCAGATCGGTATCAGCAGTAAGTGGGAGGAGAGCTGAACTGTGCACGGGCTCCAGAGGGCACTGGCTCAGCATCACAGCACTGCTCTCGGGGCCTTCAGATTTGGGCATGCCCAGTCCCCCGAAAGGTGTTTCCTATGTCTTTCCATCCTCTGGATGGAAGGGGGACACACTTCAGAAACAGTGCTTATCTTCTTACTTGGGGTGACAGTGAGACCCCCTCTCCCTGTGATCAGGTGCACCTTGCTCATGTTCTGTTACCTGGCTGATGCCAATCTGGGCTTTTCCTGCCCCTGTTTAAGAAGTGCTGGCTTTTCTAACTTCAGTGTAACTGCTCAGGATTCTCACATTCGGTGCCACCCGGCCCTCCAGTGATTTGTGGAGTAGAGTTAAGGGAGCCGTCTGGACCATCTCATCCTGGGTTAGTGAGAACTTGGCACTGCACCCTACAGGCCATTTTTGCTCAACCTGTAGCCGGGAAATAGTCATGCCAGTGAGATGCATTCTTAGTGTATAAGCAGCTCCTCTTCCAAAATAAGAGCGATGCGTGCGTGTTATTTTTACAGTTGCCATGTGTGACTGAAGGGTTGGGAAATCCCACAGACCATAAGAACGAGGCTTTCTCCTCCCCTAAAGATAGTACCTAGTCATATAATCTTTTGCAGAACTTCCTTCCGGAAAGACTGTAATTTAAGGAATCTGGATGTTCGTTGCTTACTCTGTCATTCCTAGGTGATTTTCTGGCTTCAGGTAAAGCTGGGACTGCAGGTTGGTGGGTCTGTGCCTGTGTCAGTAATAGGGAGGGGGAATAGGGTTGAGTTCTGTGAAAAAATGTCAGTTGTGTACACTGAATGGGTTCAGAGCGGTCACCTTGCTTTGAGGCATGTCGGGGATAGAGTGGAACGGGCCTGGGAGGTCCTCAGAGCTTCTGCTGTGACCCAGCGCCCATCTCATTTCCTCCTGTGTCTCCTCAACGCTGAGGGGGCCCCGCTGTGGCCCTCCCCCGTTCTCACACAGCGCGCCCGAGGGGCTTTCTGGCTGGGCCTGATTGTGAGAGATTTTAAATTTACATCCCAGCTTTCCTGAGCTGGCTGACGTTGATCAAGTTTAACCCCAGGATTTTTGAACTTTTCAGTAATTTGATGAACAAAATGATCCCTCACCCCGCAAGAGTGCACACAAGGAAAAGATGTTGCACGTTTACTTCCGGGGCTCCCAGCTGCACACCTGTAAAAGGGGATGCTCATGCACCTGTTGGGGGTCTGTCTCATTAATTCTCACGTGACAATTAAGTGAGAGAAGGTACACAGAAGTATCACACTTGCATGAAGTCTGGCACGTAGCTGGTGCAGATTCTTTCTGACTGTCTCTCCACTCTCCTCCCCAAACAGCTGTCCATGCCTTGGCCTACCGCACATTTGCCAAGGAAGAAAAGTTAGGGTCCTTTCACTTTGGGATCATTTGTTAGGCTAGAGCCCTGCCAGGCTTGCATTTAATCTGTCCACAGTGATTTCTTTGTTCCTTTTCCCCCTCCCTCTACTCTGGGCATCTCCCAGCCGGAAGCACCCTGTTGTCCTTCTGGTCTGCAGCTGTAGTGTGCCCGCCCATTTCCTCTCTGTGGGAGGGGTCTCAAAGGGGCCCTGAGTCTGTCTCTCCCACTTCCGGTGGCCCTTCCCGATGCTCAAGGGCCAGGGAAGCCCTGCTTTACACTTCGTACTTCATACAAGCACAAGTGACACAGTCATGTCCTTGGCCTGTGGGGACATGGCTCCATCAAGGCAGGTACTGGGGCCTTGGTCAGTGGTGAAATCGGGAAGAGCCAGCCCTGATGGTGGAAACGCTCCTTGGTTACAGGTAGGAGGCCACGTGACGGCCCGCACTTTGGCCAGTCATGGGTGATGGGAGCAGCCAAAAGCCTGCCTGTGCCTGACTCGTGTACCCCGCCCCATAGACTGGGCCTTGACTCCTGTCCTTGCATTGGCACATCGGGTGGTGACAGGTTTGGATTCATTCTTGGCGATCACTGGGGAGCAAGCCGAGAACTAGTGCTAACAAAGGGCTGTCAGAGCCCGGGTGTCTGATGTGGCCAAGCGCAGAGCCACCTTCAGGAGGGAAGGCTTACCTGAAACTCACAGCCTAACCCAGGACGGAGTGGGCTCGTTGGTAAGTGAGAACCCGGGGCCTCGAATGCCACGGGCGGCTTCTCCCATCGGCCTCTCCTGCTGCCAGCCTGCCCGGTCCTCGGCCTTGTCATTTGATTCCAGCTCTGCCTGGGTCCATGGCAGCCCCCTGTGACAACTTAGTGGTGCGACTCCTTCAAGTCACAGGTTCATTTCCAGAATGTAAAAACTCTCTAAGGTCTTACGCTCCTGCTTCTATTTAAAATGGTTCATTAAGGTTGTTCAGCCGGCTGTCCCTGGCCCCAGGGTAGGGAGGAATGTACAAGTAGCACCCACCTCCAGCAGGCAGACACACGCGTGCGTCACCCCACGCCTGCTCAGGCTCTCCCAGCTGCAGACGCACTGACCCACGTCTTCATTCCATCCTGCATCGCCAGGAGCCTGGGAAAGCATGCCATTTGTCAGTCAGCTTCTCCACCACTCAGCAACTGAACACCACGTCCACTGGCTCCATCTTCAAAACCAGAACTTCTGGACGTGCCCAGATAGCTTGCCCTGCGAATGATTGATGGCATCCATCGTTCTTGGTTTGGATTCTGATGACGCCACAGTCGTTGGAACTGGCATTGGTGGTCCTAATGGGCACCACCGACCTGCTGCAGTTGGTGGCCACGCGGGGAGGCCCAAGGGGGACATGGGCCATTTGAGAAGTCAGCCGCTTCTCTGCCAACATGATTTGACGCTTCATCCACAAGTTTGTAGAAAGGTTTCAAAGCTTTGTGTATGTGTCCTTTGATACATGACAGTCTGTTGCCAAGATACAATGCTTGAAGTACTGGAGTGGCGCAGGAGAACCACATCTTGCTGAGACGTGGGGTGGACACCCTCGCAGAACTACAGACGAGTGCGCGGGAGCAGGGTGCTCTGAGCTGCTGCTAAACGACTGATGGTCGTGTTTGCACATGTGCCCACGTGCTTCCTACGTGCAGTTAATGAAACCTTCACTATGCCAAGCATCCTCAAAGCCCTGGGGACACAGTGGTGAACATGGGGTGGCAGGCTGAGAGCACAGCCAGAGCAGAGGCACCGGGGCAGACGCAAGGCCAGTGCAGCTGACGTGTCCTGGTGAGGGGAGAGGCAGGTGGCATAGATCACTGGACCCACCTCTGTAAGCAGGATTCCTGAGTCCGGGTGTAGTTGCTATGGGAGGAGGAGTTCAAAAGTGGCCTGACATGACTGGACTTACCCACAGGCTGCAGAGTGTGCCATTTGTCAGACGTTCCTGGCCTCATAGAACTCACTGTCTCAGAAAGTGGAAGACACAAAAAGTAGTTACATCTATCCTTGTGTGAAAATCTAAAGTCAGTGGACTTGCGCATTCTCGCATCTTTTGCATCTTGGAGACTTTACTTTTTCAGATAGAATTTTTTGTGTGATGTATTCTTCCTGTACTGGATTTTGGTTTGCAAGCAAGCATCTGGGGCTTCCTTCCCAGAGCTGCTGTCTGTCCTTGTCCTGGGGCTAGGTTCACTTTGCGCCTTTACTAACGTGAGAGTCTCCAACAGATGCCTAGAGGGAAGATGTAATGCCCCTTTCCCTTGACTGATACTCTTCACGTAAGAGATTTAAATATGCAGAAGGGGGACACGCTGTATGACAGACAGCCTGCAACAAGACAGCCCTGCGGCGGTAGGGAACATTTGGCACTAAGGCATGTCCAGAAGAGCCACATAGATACACAGCACAGAGGACACACGTGTCTGCCAGCTGGACGGGGGTGGCGGGGTAGCTAGTCATTTAGATGGAAAAGGGACGGTACAAGAGAAAGGCACAAACGGACAGGTTGCTGTTGGCCAGGTAAGAGAAGAAGATGAACAAACGTGGTCAACGTACTATTTGTAACTTGGGGAGAACCCTGAGAGGCTCTAAAGTCAACTTGGTGCTCTCTCTCACACACACACACAGATTGTAATTTTTAGTCGCTAGACGAAGGATGAATTTCTGAGATCTCAGAGGAGCAGCCAACTTGGGTAAAGATCCGGAAAGGAAGGGTGGTTGAGCAGTTAGCCAAGTCCTGCCCTGCTCACGAGGGAGACCCAACAGGGTGGTGGCTCAAAGGTGGCTTAAAAGCTTGTAGATTATGAAGGAGGCAGAGAGGAACAAGTTTTGATGTTTGTTAAATGATGAAGGGGGGGAAAAGTGAACTTAACAGGGTTTTATTTTTATAGCTGTTAAATACGTGGCTTTGCAGCCTCCCGTAGGAAAACACAGATGTTCCAGATGGTACCTGGTGAGACAGGAAAGGGACGTCTGCGCGCTGCCGGGACCCACTTCTCGTGCTGCGCCACACGGGCTTCGCGGTCTCCTCCGCGCTCTGGGCAGCACGGGGATTTTCTGGCTGGGAATCGAGTCTACTAGAAACGATCGGCGACGAGACCGCTGTTATTTATTCAAGCACGGAACCCTGAGAGGCAGGACTGGGTGGGGAAAGCAGGGGAATGGCAGGTTCCAGCTGCCCGAGAAGGCTGTTCTTCCCAGCCACGCGAGGAGGAGCCACCACACCATCACGTTGGAGAGGCACATAAGTAAGAACCCTCCACCCCTTCCGAGATGCCCAAAGCTGCCTCCTGGAAAAGAAGCTGCTCTGCTCCTCGTCGTTGTTACCCATCGCCTACGTCTGTACATCGCCCTCCGAGACTCTCCTGAGCTTCTGTCAGTAACACCTTTGGAGGTGGGTGCTCCCCAAATTAACTCCACTGACTTGGGGAGTACGAGCACGAATGGGCCGGACAGGTGTGCTCTCACCGGAACCAGAGTGGGCGGCGACCACACTGCTCCACGCCGTGCCGCCCGTGTCCTGCGTAGCTGGGCGCTGTTTGCGCACTCAGGAGTGGCGTCAGGAACCTTGCTCCTGCCGAGCTCGCTGCCTGTGTTCTCATGAAGACAGCAGGCTCTTCCGTTGCAACTCCCATGAAGTTAAAGCTTTGTTTTAAATTCCCTGGGTTTTTGTTTCCCGCTATGGTATAGACAGGAAAAAAGTGGGGCCTTGTGGCCAGACCAACAGATTTCCAGAGACTTTTTATTTAAAATCACAACTGTAAAAAGGAAGTTTGGGGGAGAAAGCTGAGTGATGGGTGTGGGGGATTTTGTCGCTTGCCCTCGGGTGGCCTCACAGAGACAACCGTGGTTGTCACAGACGTGCACACCTGCAGACAGCCCGCTGCCCATTTGCACCCACAAAGAACGGAATCAGAGAACGCTCCTGCCTTCCGCACGCGAAGAGGACGACTGAGTTGGTGAGAGGGAAACAAGCAAGAGGACGGGCCCCTCCGCCGGATGCTCGGATTTCTGGAGAGAGTAAGTCCGCGTCATCTTTTTGATGGACGTGCCCTTCTGCGGATGGGTTCGAAAAAGAAAAACGACTGCAAGATGACAAGTTTTGTTCTCGATTTGGAAACATGAAGTTACGTCGCCTGGTTGGAGGGGTCCAGTCACCATGAGGAGGGCTTGCAGAGGCAGAGGGAAGCCCTTGGCAGGCAGAGGATGCGGGGTAGCCTGGGATTGCCCCCGCCGAGTGGGACGGGCAGGCAGAGGCTGAGGCCAGTCGCGGCACTGCTTTCGAGATTCGTCCCCTGAAACTGCCCCGTTTGGATTGCCCTGAAGCTGAACAGGAGGCCCAGCTAGCTCTTCGGAAGGGCAGGGCCCGCGGCAGCCAGTGCCTCTGCCCTCTGCCGCGGCCAGGCTGCAGCAGCTCGGGCATAAATGGGGCAGTGTGTCCACATCTCTCCTTGCCTCTGCACAAATTGGAAACGACTAACCTTGCCATATTTAGTGCAGCGCTAACGGCCACTCGCCTCTAAGGGGTAATCATGCAGGCATAAATTCGGAAAGTTGCTAAGCTATGAGCAGTCTTATGAGCATTAAAAGTGTCCTCTTTGCCAGAAAGGTCATTCATAACTTGGCTACCCTGCTGATGTACAGTCAGTGATATTGATTGATTAATGTATAAAAGCACCAGATCCATTTGCTTCTATGAAAGAGAATAAAGTGCAGTCGACTCTCTCTCTATTTTCACCTCATCCTTTTGTTTGAAGGACGTTTTCCCCCCTTCTTTTTGTTTTGCCAGCTAGGTTTAAGGGGGTTACAAAAAGCCAGCTTCTGCCAAGTAATGTGTTCACAAAGGGAACATTGATTCACATCAGTGTCGCTTGAATTATCCTTAAAGGTTTGCCAAGGAGCTGCTCTTTATATTAACCTTCCATTCGTGAAGGAAGAAATAAATAAATAAGTCATAAAGTCAAACTCATTGCTTTGCATTTAGTTTTGGACTTGATCTAAAATAATTTCTTCCATGGCTGATGGTGGTGAAAGGCATTGCACAGAAAGTCCCTTGTTAGTTTTGGGGGTACAGGGTGGGGGCACCAAGGAAAGCGAGCCCACCCCTTGCTGCCTGAGCCCTCCTGGGCTCCAGATCATGGACCAGCCGCTGAATTTACTTCCAGGGAAGAGATTAGTTCTGATCGGCTGCCTCGTGTACAAGCTGGGGAGCTGCCGGCCCCTTGCCTTGCTCTGTTAGAATGTTCTCACAGTCAGGTGGTGGGAGCAGCAAGGAAACCCTCCCTTTGTTTGGAAGATGGAGGGTTCTGGCAGGGGAGGCACCTCTGCTTTTCAGCTCCTGTGGAATGAATGAGTCAGTCTTCAGAGGCGCCCTCAAATTTCCCAGTTCTTTACAGACCTAAATGGGCAGTGGCAGGAAGGTGGGAAAAGAGAACTCCTCTGCTTGCTTTTAAACCTCAAATTTAGTTTGTTTAGTTGTTGTTTTCATTTTCCCATCATCCAGGTTGTCTGAAGAATTTCCTGTTCCTGAAAAACCAAAATGGCATTGGTATTCTCTGAAACCGAAAGTGTATCGATAACCCTGTCATTTGGTGAGCCTTGGATAGTATTCAGGATAGAGCACTTTGCCAGCTAATGAGCTCTGCTACTAAGCTTTCTTTCAGTGACTTGATTAGAAATGCCTAGGAAGATAGCCCAGTGCCAGGCAGGTATGAGGCTGGCAGTCAGTATTAGCTGCCTGGCCATCTTGGCTTCTTCAGCATTTGACATGGCCATTTTCAGAGTTGGAAGCATTTCAAAACAGTGTTTCAAGCAGTCTGAGAAGCTGGGGAATGTGGAGTTACAGACATAAGGTTGCACTCAGCTCCTGGGGTGGTGCAGTCTGAAGCTTCGCCTGCAGGTGTCAGCGTGGAGTTTTCGGTATTGGCTGACCCCGCAGTGGAATGGACTCGGGAGCCTTGAAATGAAAATGGTCACTCGGTCACTCTGCCTGTCTGTTCTTATAAGCCAGGCTCCATTCGCTTGGCGAGATCTGCTTTGCCAGTTCCAAGCCGTCTGTTCGTTCAACAGGGTCCATCACAAGGGGCCACCTTCTTTCTCACAAGGCTGATACGGATGCTGGAAGAACCGGTTTCACACCAGGCTGCCGCTCTTGGACATGGAGGGTGCTGATGGCTGACAGCCACAGGCCGTTTCCTCCGTGCTTAGCAAGCTTCATCACCGACGTCTGCCCGGGGAATCTGGACCCTTGGACATGAGTACGCCTGTCTGCAGCCACAACCCAGGTGGTACAAAGGCAGCAGGTCAAACAGTAGATTGCTTTTGCCCCCTTCCAGGAGGCCCGGGAGTTGGAAGGTGTCTACGCCCCTGTGACTCCCGCCTAGTGGAAAGGGGCCTCTCAGTGAGCTAGCCCCACCTAGCTTGTGCTCTGACAGCGAAACAGTGCCGGAGTAGGGGGCAGTGGAGGCCCCCGACTGCCGGCTCCTCTCCCGCTGGTTTTACGTGACACTTGGAGTCGTCGCTTCTGTTCAGCGACGAGTCGTACAGTGTTTCTGATGCCTGATGATCTGACCTAGAGCAGGCGTTCACATCGGTTTCACTGGCTTCTCCTTCATTCTGGAACATGACAGGGGAACCACAGACAGACAGGTACAGTGCCTAGCTTTGCAGTTACATGGACACTGTGTCATCAGTTTCTTTCCCTTCATAACAGCCGGAGCTCTACATGCTCACTGCCAAGCTAACCCCAAGACACAGGCGAAGTGTTGGCCCATGTGGGGAGCCCAACTAACTTTATGTAATTGTTTAATTAAAACCTTGGTTTTCTAATTGCAGCCTGAACACAAGCGCCTTTTGTTGTTGAGAGGCAACCTCTGTGCCTGTGTTGTCGTGCACAGCATTTCTCTTCTGTTTTTTCCGACTTGAAAATCGACATTTAAGTTCCCACCATGGGGAAAGGTGGCAGGTCGATGTTCCTTGCCACTGGGGCAGACGTTCCATAGTTCCTCTTGTCAGCCCTTGTCAGCACCTTATCTCAGCTGTGCGGCTGCCTTTCTGATTTCATATTGCATCGGATCAGATTTGTAAGCCCCCTTCACCTGCAGGAGTAATCAGAAAGCCAGAGGAACCCCCCGCCCCCCGCCAAGTTTCTCTGGTGTAAGCATAATTTTCCATATTCCTTGTGCAGGAATTGAAATAGATAGGTTTTAATGTTTGGTTTTTAAAGGGGAAACCCTCCCTTGATTTCCAGCTGGACCTCTTGTCCTCTCCCTCTGCCGAGGTGATGGGAGCTGGCTCACAGAGGATATGCTGAGAATAAATCCATTTTCTTTTCTCTCTTCTGCAGAATAAATTAGAATTTGCCTGATTTAATAAAATGGCTTCATCTCCCTGCCATCTTTCCCATCTCCAGAGGATTCCTGCCGTAGTGGCCTGCTCCTCCATAATGGATCTCAGCACCGTATCTCCTTGTTACAGCCTAGTGGTTTCACGTGTAAGGCGCTCATGCACTCTCTCACGCACACGCTGTTTCACACATATGCATGCACGCGAGCTTTGGGGGAGCCTGATGGCTGAAGGTGCAGAAATTTGTCACCAGATCTCATTTTCCCCATTGTCAGGCGTTATGGTTATAATTGATGGAGAGGTCGGTGCAATTTGCCAGCCGTCCGCCATTAGCCCAGCCTCCTGGAGTTGATGTGACCACAATGTGGAATATATTTTGGGGGGAAGGGGGAGAGGTTGAAGGTAGGGAATTGCAGCATAAATCTTTTCACTCTGCCCCAGCCCCTTTTCTATTTAATTGGAACATATTTATCTCTGGGTACGGTGGGGTATCACACTGTCTCCCTGTTGCTCTCAGATGGACTGATGGGAGTTTGCTGTTTGAATTTGGAATGGTTTTTCTATTTGAACCTCCCCCACCCCTTAAATTTGTGTTTTAATTTCTATTTCCTAGGTTGATTTTTTTCCCCCTTTCCATTCTGACACTAATTATGCCAGCCGCATTGGGAGCCCTCACTGCTGGGAGGTACCCAGCTAAGTGTTAAGAAGGGTTTTAAAAACAGGCTGAACTCTTTCTTAATGAGGCTCAATCGGGCTCTCCTCCGGGTGGTTTTGTTTTGCTGATCTGTCAGTTTTTCAAGGATTTAATTGCACTTTTTTCATATTAGTCTTTGAAATTGGCCTATACAATCCTGCTATAAAATAACATTTTTGAAAAAAAAAAAAAAAGCAAAAAGTTAGTAGCTTTTGTTTTCCTTTCTTTTATTGCTGCTTGGGGATGTTATTTTTCACTTCTGTCTCTCCAGAGCCATCTTCTGCCAGTCACTCTCGGGAGCTGGTGCAAAACACACAGTGGAAGTGACAGGAGTGGATTGTGGAGAGCGTGGGTCTCCAAGCCTCACGGCCAGTTTCTCATCTCTTAAGCCTTCCGTTTTCGGGGCTTCGGTAGCGCAGCTCGGCTTACGTCTCCTCTTCCGCGTTTGCTGTCCGCCAGGGGCAGGGAGAGGCTCTCGTGCACCACATGTCTTTGGGCACAGACATGACAGAGTCCATCAAGTGGGGCCAGGCCAGCTAACCAACATCTCAAATCCTCAACCATGTGGGCGGGGGGGGGGGGGGGTGAGGAAAAGGAAGAGAGGAGTTCCCTGGTGGTGTAATGGCTTAGGCTTTGGCGCTGTCAACGCTGCGGCCTGGGTTCGATTCCCAGCCAGGGAACTACCCACATTAAAAATAAATAAATAAAAAGAAAAAAGAAAAAAAGAAAAGGAAGAGCCCAAAAGACAGAAGGCAGAGTTGCCAGGCAGGGGTGGGGGAGGAAGCAAGGCCGTATCCTTTATGCTATTATCTTTATGGCATAGGAAAACACGCTTGAAGCAATCAGCATGAAATTCTTAATTGCTTCGCTTACTTCTGTGCTCCTCATGGGACCGACTGTGCAAATGTTGGAGCTGCCAGGACCCTCGTGTTAGCACACTGTCCCTGCCACACACACTATTTTTAACTAGTGCTTTGTTTTGCAAAGATGCACAAAGCTTTTTCTTTTTCTTTTCTTCCTGAGGATGCTAATAAACAACAGAGGCAACATGGAGCTGCTCTAGCCACCTTGACAGCAGCTACACTTTATTAGACTGTGCGCCCAGCTCTGTCCCCCAGCCACTCTGCCTTCTGTTTCCTGTCTTTGGGTTTCTTCGTTCCTTCCCCTTTACCATGAGTTTTGGCTTTTTCAAAGAAATTGTTTTTATTTATTTATATATTTTTTACTTTTGCCTCAGAATATATTCTGCGAACAAACGAACTTCCCTTTCCCCCTCACCGCCTCTTCTGAATCTGATTTGCATCCCCCTAGTCCCCTGTCTTCTGATGTGTATCTTCCTCTTTGAGATATCCAGTCCCCTCTCATGAGGATGCGAAATCCAAGAACCAGATCTTGGAGATTTCAAAATAAAATAAAAGTAAACTCTGCTTAAAAAACACTTTAGCAGGAAAGCCAGGCTAATTGTAAATCAATGGGTCTTAAAATGCAGCATCGATCTCCAGTTAGAAGTTTGAAGGGGAAAGCAGTAATTACTGCACCAGAAGGTAGTTTTTCCTCTTAGTAAGTTCTGGGCAGAAAGAAGGCTCATTAGGGCAGCACTTCGGAATCTGAGTAATTAGTTTAAAAAGTACTTTTGTGGTGTTATTCCCTTAGCTAGAAATTATTGGAGTCTTCACAGATTTATAGCTCAATTCTGATAAGATTTGATTTATTATTGTGTTTAGTGTAGAAGAACCTTGATACATAATCAGCCCGGTGAAGACTCAGGGAAGCGTGGATCAGAGTCTTGGGAAAGAAGAATCTTTTTAGAGTGGGCGGAGCTTAATTCTTCAAGGGTTCCTGCTGTTCGCTGATAGTATTGAACATGGCCAACCTAGAACCCTGGTTTGGCAGCCCTGTTAGACCACCCAACGCCACCCTTGCCATCCCTCAGGTGACCAAGCATACACCTAATTAAAGAGGTGATTTTCTAGTCCAAGTGCATGTTGACATGGTTCAGTGACAAGGTTGGATGTATTACAGTCATCGAATGTCACCCAATGGGAGCCTGCTGGAGTGTAAGTTCCATGAGGGCAGGACTGTGTCCTTCTTGGCCAGTTAGATCCATAGTCCCTGGAACCCAGTAGGCACAGACTCATAGATAATGTTTCATAACTTGGTAAATAAATAAATGAACAAAATAGACAACAACTCCTTTCTGTCTTAGAGAGAGAGCTGCTAAGGCTCTTGTCTCTGAGGAAGAAGGCAGGCCACGGACGATTTCTGCCTGTCTGGACGATCAGGGCAGGGACACAGCCCTGTCTCAAAGGGATTGGTTTTTTGCTCCCATAGGAAGTTGTCAAAACCCCATTCTCCTTCATTTTTTATTGTAAAGAAAGTACACAACATAAAACAATACTTTGAAATCAACGATAACCTTTGCACCGAGGCACAGTGCTCTCCGTTTTGGCACATTACCTTCACGGAGCAGGTTAAATGTGCGTAAGAGTGCTTTGTTAACCTAAGGCTGTGGGTTTTTGAATTCTTAAGAAACTTTAGGTTTTCTGTGTTGTTTCTGAGAGACTTTCCGAAACGTACACTCGACTTTAATCTAAAATAACTATACATTGGATGAAACAGTGGTTTGTAAACTTTTATTAGTGGGGCCCTCTTTTCTGAAAAATGAAACTGAATTTAAACCCAACACATAAATAATTCTGTAAAAAGCTGTATAACTAGTTATTTTAAGAGTTCAGATTCATAACATTTATGTGTCAAAAGATGAGAATAAGGCGGAGTTGATGAACATTTTGATCAAAATTAAGAGTTATGGAAGGTAGTTAAAGAGTATGACTCAGCTTCTGCTTTGTTTATACGTTTTGGTTTGGTTCCATTATTATACAAATCCTCATTCATGTGGAAGTAGTTCCATATGGCAAGGGTTTTTAGCAGGATGCCTTGCAGTCTCGGAAGAGTCTTCAATTCAGCAGAAATAGCAGAGGTTGTTTTACTCTGAGGTCTACACAAAAACCAGTGAACTTGGCCATACAAGTTAATGCCCTGGCCTCCGGTGTGTGAAATTTTGGCAAGTATCACATTTGCGTATTCTTTATTATTACAGCATTTAATAACAACCAGTAACTTAATAACCAGTTTAAAGTAAAATTGGAATCAAAATTTGCAGCACCCCCTAGAGCATCGCGGGGGCCCCCTAGAGAGCCGATTAGACACCACGGCCCTCCAGGAACTCTACCCTGGAGGTACACTGGGACTCTTGCCGTTGGAAGAACCCAAGGCCACTCCTGCTGGGAAAAAACCACAGCGGTGTTGAGTGGCTGATGAAGGCCCCTTGTCCAGGTGTCTCCCTGTCGTCCGCATTGGGTGACCACTGCGTAGAATGTACAGCCGTTGGATCCATGTGAAGAGTGACTCTACAGGTTGAGGAGGCCTGGGCCTCCGCTCTGTGACCTCTCACCCCTTCCCTCTGCTGTCTGTCAGTCTCCACCCCGTGAGGGTGTCATCTGGCTGGGTGCCGCTTTCTGGATCCTGCCTTGGTCTGTTCAGGGCTCGCCTCTGTGCTGTGAATATGGAAATACTGAAGGCCCACGTGGAAAAATGTCATTTTCTATTTATAAATGAGAGGAAATATTTCTACTGTTTATCCTAGAAGCCCCGAGCGGTGCTTTCAAACACTGAGAATTATGTCCCTGAGCTGCGGCCTAGCCAGCCTCCTGTGCTCTGTCACTGCTCTAACAAAAGCCGCCTTCGTCCCCACCCACCATCTGCTTTCCACTGGTTCTTGTTGCCTGTGCCCTCTCTCCTTGAGTTAAATGTTTGTGCTTGCAAAGTTTATTAATAGCACCAGTACCGCTGAGTGGAATAGTGATTTTCTTCCCTTTTAAAATTTAATTTATTTTTGGCTTTTAGAAACAAATCTAGAATAATATTCCAGGTGGCTCCCTTTTGGGGCAAAGTCTAGTTAATGCTTTTAAAGTGTGTCTTGGAGGCCAGGCATTCCCCTCATACCTTTCAAAAGCCATAAGCATCTCAGCTCATCCCCCGTGCGGTGGCATTAATGCCCTGGCACTCACTTGTCACCAGTAGGGTTCGGCTCTAAATCCATGGTTCTGTGGGTCCAGCCCACAACCCTAGTCCTTGAGCCTTCTCTAAAACAGCCCACCTGAAGACACATTGCTTCCCAGAGAAAGAATTTCCCAGCTGTGGCTTCACAATGATGTCGGTGCTGTTACAGCGATCTATTGTAGGCGTTAACGTTATGCCACTTGTGTGTGTATGCATTTGCTGGTGGCAGTCGTGGGGTGGTGGATCTTCTTCCATACTGGAGTTTGGGATCTGAGCTGGGCAGGTGGTGTTTTCACCCAGGGCCTGTCGGTGGGAGGCACTGAGTGAGGTGGATGCCGTGGAGTGCCATCAGTAGGTGTGACTGGATGGGGAGGCTGCAGGTGTCTGGGAAGGCAGAGGGCTGATGACTGTGGTTTGTGTTTTCAGGCTGGTCCGTCATCGCCTGGAGTATTGTTCAGAGTCCAGGCTGGAGATCAAATCATTTCCATCAGTGCCTCATCTAGAAACATCTCTTGATTCTGGCAGTCCCCCCTGTTTGCTGTAACAGTCCCCAGACCCCTCACACCTTTCCTTCTAGTTTATGTATCCTGAGAGAGTGTAGCACTTTTGTCACATCTAGAACACAGAAAGGTGATCTTCAAATGGAAGTGTAGGTGTGATTGTTTTCAATAGATGAGCCCCAAGTGGCAGAGGGACCACCTACGGGGCACTTAAGAACTGGGAACTCTAAGTACAGGCATGCTGGATGTGGCTCCTACCCCTGAACAACCAGGGACGTGAATGGCAGCCGCTGGCCAGGAATTGATTGCATTAATTGATATGCCAATAAGAGATCTTGTTACATCCACCATTGGTTAGGAGGCCAGCTAACAAGTTCGCTGATCAATGGTACCAATAAAGATTTCATCCATTAATGAGCAACATGGTAATTAATGTTATCCATAAACCTATTAGCCTGGCTAGCTCAGGTGCCCGTTTGCACAGCAAGTGGCATTGCCAAAAGTGGGCAGGCCTCCGCCCCATCCGGTGTGGAGCTGGGTCTTCAGGCGGCTACGTGGGACATGGGAGAGCCTTGACTTGGCAGGGTTTATTCCAGATGGGGAAAGGAAAGAAAACATGGAGCATGCAGAGCCCCTGGCAGACAGTGACGGCAAGCGGAGTCTTTGCCGGGCCCCAGGCTGGGGTGCAGCAGTGCCCTGCTTGTCCCCCATACCTGCTGGGAGGAGAGTGGGACACACTTTTCTCCTCCAGCTCCTTTGGCTGCACAGTGTTCCCACGCGAGCCTCTCAGGGGCTGTTAGGGGCCATCATGGAATGACCGAGTCCCCGGGTCACTCTGGTCCCAGCCGGGCATGCTCTCCCCAGGGACAGCCCCATCAGTGGCTCACATGCACTGCCCCTGGCTCCCAGAGGGCGGGCCTTGGCCTCTTCTGGGAACCATAGACGAGTGGTAAAGTAATTAACATCGCCCCGGTCCCTCACCCCCGGTTTTCATTAGGAGGAGAAATTTCGCTAGAAGAAAGAAGGAGAAACATGATGGGAAGCTGTGTCTTTTTCCTTCCCCCCTGGTTTTGTGAAATGACATCAGCGAGTTGTTTGCCAAGCATAACCTGGCAGCCCGGCGGCTCTGCCTGACTGCCTGAGATTTCTGGGGACCGTGCAGCTCGCCAGCTTCAGCCGTGGCAGCGTGCCAAGGTGACGTTCTGTGACTAAGCAGAAACCAGGGAGAGGGAGAGAGGGAGGAAAAAGGTATGTGTGGTGGGGGCGCTGGGGGAGAGCGTGGTCCTGGGTCTGGGTGTGGCGTGGGGAGCTGTTGGAGACACGTCCTGGGGCCCCTATCAGGAGGGCGGGGGTCAAGAGAATGCACTGGCAGGCCAGGGAGTGTGGCACCGGGTGGGGGTAGGGGCAAGGGAAGTTACAGGCTAACAGCCACAGATCCAGCCTGGGAGGCAGCCGCCAAGGGGGTCTGACTGAGAAGGGGACCCAGGGAGCTGAAGGGAATGGCCCTAAGGGCCTGGACCTCCTGAGAAGGGGGCTTAGGGAAGCTTTTATCAGCATCAGGCCCCTACTCCTCAGCCGAGTTTCCTTTGCATTGTTAGGTATTGACCCTCAGAAACCCCTTGTGGATTCCCTAATTGAAAATTAATACTAGATCAATGCCATGGGCAATTTGCATATTGATCATAAACAACTTTGAAGGCACCGAGTGTGCGGCAGATCAATAGGGCTCCTGAATAGGCTGCAGAGGGAGCACCTCCCAGTACAATGCACTCGGAGCAAGGTTAATGATTTGGGAAGTTCCTAACTGCTCAGCGCAGGGACCGGCCCCCACAGCGCTCCGTGTCCGCAGCAGCAGTGAGTAGCCGCCGCCTCCCGCCTCCCGCCTCCCGCCTCCCGCCCACGCCCGCGGGGGAGGGTGGCTGCGCTGGTGTGCGGGCAGGGGCTGGCCAGGAGTGGTTTTACAGTTGCCTTTTTTGGTGAAAGACGAGTCTTGGGGCAGTTTATTCTGGGAAGTGTACTGTAAAAAGCAGCAGCTAACCTAAGGCTTCAGTAATGTTGCTGATGTTTTCTGGCCCCTTCCCCAAAGCACGGTGCTCCCGATGAACCGAAGGGAATGAAATGGAGAGGGACAGCGCCCCCTCTCCCCAGCCTCCTCCTGGGGCTCACCACTGTGGACGCCCACAGGGACGTTCACTTTAAGCTGCAATGGGTTTGGCTCACTTAGCGTCCTGGTCCACTCAGCTCCTAGTTTCTGGCTTTGGCCTCCTCTCCCATCACCTGCACTTCCTGCTTCTGCCTTCTTGTTCCTGCTGGGCTTCTGTTTAGATCTTGCCTTTCTGGGCTAGTCCTGGCTGCCCCCACAGATCCCCAGCCGGCTGGCCTTGAAGGGGTTCCTCCAGGTGCCCCCCTTATCTGTCCCCCTTCACTGCTTTTGTTTTCCTCAGGGCTCTTCCCCTTCTCCCTTTGGGCCCAGATCTAGCTCCTCTTGTGCCCTGGCCATAGATACAGTATATGGACCAGCAGCCCTGTGGGTGCTCTGGGTTCACCCATTGATGTTTAACAGCAAAACACAGGACACTTGAGGGCTTAGCCTGACTTGGAGTTCACAGGGTCCTGTGAGATAGCTGGTCCAAGGATCAAGGCCAAATGCAGCTGGCAGAGATCCATGCTGCCCGTCTACCTGTACCTAGCTAGCCAGTGGAGGGCAGTGGTGCCAGCAGCAGGCAGGTGTGTGTGTCACTAGGGGGAGACACCTCTTAGGTAGTGGTGAGAGGAGCCGACTTCTCTCCACAACACGCCCTTTAAGTAAAATCCCCCCCCCCCTTTCATCTTGTACTAGAAAGATCGAGCATTAATACATCATCCCTCCGAGGCCTTGCAGCTTTATGTCGTTACTGAGTGTGCGAAGTGCACTGATACTTAGTGGAAGGGCCGCGCAGGTGTGGAGGAGGGACGTGCAGCAGTTACTAATGAATTTCCGCGGTGGACAGTGGCCCTCCTGAGCCCTGCGTCCTTCCACCGATCCTGCTGCAGCCTGTTCTTCCCCTCGGGGAGGTGCTTTGGGCCACAGTGGGCACACAGGCACGTTCGGTGTTTGGGGTGCAAGATTGTGCACATGCTACTGCGTGCCCTGTGGCAACGGGTGGCCAGTGTCCCCCTCCCCCTCTTTGCTTTTCTTTACCTCAAGGTCAGCCCCACCACCACCAGGAAAGGCAAAGGCTCAAGGAGACCTTCTCTGTATCTGCATCTACGTTATCACGCATGCACGTTTTTAGAGAAATACAGTAGGCTTTCTACTGGAACACTCTACCAGGGCAACCACGTGAAGCTCTGCAGGTCCCCCCCCCCCCGCCACCCCAACCCTGCCACACACACAGCTCTCTGCCAAGGGGACAAGGAAGGATCCCAGTCCATCCTAGGTTTTACTTACCAATAGGGTGGGGTGCCCAGGGCCACACAGCCTGGAGGAAGGGGTGCTGAAGAGGAGTCCCTCTTGACAGTGGCCTGTGGGCCCATAGGAACCTGGCCCCCAAGACCTGTCTGAGCTCGTCTCCAAGCCCCTTCTCTCCCCACTGGGGTTCCTTTGGCCACCCCTCCTCCCTGCGGGCCTTGGCGCTTGCTGGAAGGCCTCTGGTGGCGCACGCCTTCGCGCTCTCAGGTCTGTGTTCAAATGTCACTCTCCCTGCGCCTCCCACCTGAAATGCCTTCCCGGGTTCATGTTGTCCCCTGTCCCTGCTGTTCTGGCCTCTCTCATCAGCATCTGACTTAACAGTACCTGCACGTGTTTGGCTGCTTTTATCTGTCTTCTTCACCACCCCCACCCTCCCACCCCCCCAACCCCCGCTTCCTACCCATGTCCCTGCACAGCAGGGGTTCTCCTTATTCACAGCTGCATTGGCAGGGGCTGGAAGGGCGCTGGCTGGCTGGCTGGACAGGTAAGGTAGCCATTAAGCACGTGGGCCTGACGCCAGCTCCGTTACCTCAGAGCTGTGAGACCTTCGCCAGTCATTTAACCTCTCGGAGCCTCAGTGTCCTCTCCTGTGAAATGGGAGCAACAAGTATATTACTTCAGCTGAGTGACATTTGTATTGCTACCATTATTATTATTATTATGAGATGCTAATGACTCGAGCAGACGGAGGCTTTCTCGGAGCCTGGTCTTGGTTTCAGGATGAGGCTCTTCGCGGTGCAGGATGACCCAGGCGGGAGAAAAGGAAAGTAGCCAGCGCTTTGTGCTGGTCAGGCCCGCTTTGCTAGTCTCTTCTCCTCCTCTTTGCAATCAGGCCGTTTGTGACTGGATCAAAGAAAACGGCTTTCCAGGCCATAGACTCCTTGGGCAGGACAGGGTAACCCGGCATGGAGCACGGGGTTGGGGGGAGGCGGGAGAGCCCATGTCAGCCTGATTGAGGGCCGTGTGTGGCTGCAGCCCTGGCAGCCCTGGCAGCCCAGCGGGCAGGTGCCGGGCGTCCCCGTGCATGGGATTACTTCATTATGGCGCCTTTCATTGACTTGGCTGCACCGTGCTGATGAACTGAGACTGGGGACAAGAGCACATAATTGAAAGAAATAAATTCCCATCACAGGCCTGGCTGCAGCCAGGAGGAAGCGTCCACCTCCCCTCGGCATGTGTAAGGGGGTGGGGGAGGCATTCTCAGTTTTCCCCGAGTGCCTGTCCCCTTCTCTCCTTCCCTTCCTTCCTCACTGGCATGGGCAGCAGACACGGGGAGCGGTACCTCTCCAGACCTGCCTCTCTTTCCCCTGCTTGGAGCTGCTTTTCCAGGAGCAAGCCTGTTGCATTTGCACACTTTCCTCTTTCCATTCACTCTGAGGGTCGGGAAGCTGCAGGGGCCTCTGTCCTTCCCTTCACACACCTGTTCTTTCTCCCAGTCAATCCATCTCCCTTTGTCCATTTGTTTGTTCACCTTCAGTTCTGCCTGCGTCTCGGCTTAGATCTCTGTGAAGACAGAAGGGGAAGCACTGGTGCAGCCCTTCTTAACTGAAATCGCATTTCATTCATCTTGGAATTGAGGCAGGGGGTTGGGGTGGGGGGCAATTTTCCGAGCAGCCCACTCGCAGCTGATTCCACATGCAGCCGGGCTCGAAGGTACCAACGCAGCGAATGCACAGCAAGATCTTAAGGAAGGCATTTTGAAACCAAAGGTATTTGCATAAAACCGAACCAAAAGCCACACAACTTGCCACACGGTCTAACCCCCCCACACACACACACACATACCCCGAAACATGTCCTACTGCAATGGGTTTTCTCAAAAGTAGGAAATTAGTGGCTCAGGTCACTAGCGCATCTATAGTTGGTCATTACTGATCAGTTGTTTGTAACCAAAAAAAAAAACAAAAAAACAAAAAAAAGATACTTTGTTTTTCTTCCCCAGCGTTTTCTGGGCCTCAGAGAACGCATTTCCTGGAACCCCGACTGAAGTCCGAGCGCACGGGGGCTGGCGATCCACACACCGGCTGGGCTGGGGAGGCAGGCTGCCTCAGTTACAAAGAAGCATGGGTGGTGTGAAGCAGAGTAGAAAAGAAATGGAGAGCCCTCACTTGACACCCTCTGACCTCAGCCGGTGGAGCTGAATGCTGGAGAGCCAGCACTGAAATTGCAGTCACTTTAGATTATTTGGAGCGAAGAGAGGCAGGGAAAAAAGGGTCTGTTGACTACAGGAAGCTGAATTCTTCCTCTGCTGAAAAGCTTATTAGTGGAAGGGGAAAAAGCAATTACTTGCTTTTGCTACTTCTCTGTGGCGGGAACTCTGGGCTGTGACAGCCCCTTGGACCTCACCCTGGACCCAGAATATCGATGACAGGCACTGCCTCAAGCCATTTGGGAGCAGTATTTCCAGGGTGCCCCTTCTAGAAAGAATGTGAAGGGAGGGGTGCGTGTATATAAATATGGGGGGGCAGGGAGCAAGCAAACTGTTGCTTGACCCTTAAACGTGGTAGTATTTGGGGGGTACCATGTTGCCGCTGGGCAGAAAGCTAACTGGGTACTTATTTGCCTGGGAACACAGGGATCTGGGGTGGTTTATGGTTGGTTTTGGTGAGCCCTTTTTTATATCCCTCCTATGCATTATTGTCTCAAAAATGTGAAAACGTAGATACTGCTTTGAGCAACCATGGCACCACTATGAGAGGCCATTTGCCTCAACAGCACAGCTCTGAGTGAGCAAGGTTGCCAAGGAGCCGGCGGCACCCAGGGCACAGCGGGCCGGGCCTCACCTCTCAGACTGCCCACTGCCTCTTTCTTTGCGTGTCTGACTGCCAGCGTCACCTCGACCACTTGTTCCCTCCTTGGGGACCTTTCTGTGGGTCACATCACTGTGTGGTCTCCTGGTCTGTAAAACCGAGCTGCCTGTGGTCAGCTCCCGCAGATCCCTCAAAACAGACAGGTCCCTCTGATGACCAGGTTTCTGCAAACAGCCATCCTGTCTCCTTCCTGAAATCTCTTTTACTCATGTTTATGCTTTAATGCTTTATCCTTGTCTGGACTACCCTGCCTGTTTTATATTCGATATATTTGTGCTTATCTCTTTTCTGTGTTTTCTAAAATACAGTTATTTTTTTATTTCTCCACCTGAATTGTATCTACCTAGAATTGACAACAAATTGTATCTAGCTAGATTTTTTAGTCCATGGATCCATTCATCTTTTCTTTCTTAGGTCTCTATTCTTTAAATTATTTCTCTTTAAGGCTTAGGTTTCTGTCGTTTCCATTATCTTGGAATATTTCCTGTTCTTTCCATCCTGCCACCAGAGTTTTTTTAGTAGTTGAGTCAATTCACAAGACCTTCAGACAGAAATTGATCTGTTTTTCCTGCCATAATATATATTTAATTTTAAGATGCATTCTTACCTAAGGTTTTTTTTTTTTTAAGTTTCTCCACTGGTTACTGTCTAGATCCTCCCCCACACCCCCTTTTAGATTTAAAGATGTTGCTTGGTAAGTGAGCAATCACCCATCTTTTTCTCCTTAATCACTGGGCGAGCTCATCCTTCAGGTTGCATTGCTTTCTGGTTACCTGGCACCCACATCTTTAGCTGCTGTTACTCCCTTCCTTGTTACGAATCGTGGCCTTACAAGTACAGCGAAGTGTTTCACTCGTTGCACGTTTTCTTTTCCTTATTCTCTTGCTGCTTGGGGCCATATTCATTTATTAACAGAAAGGAGTGTCTGTCTACTTTTGGAGGTTTGGGGAGGATTCTGATTTAAGGATTTCCCGGTCAGCAGTTTCTGCCCCTTCCCCCAGTTGCATAGTGCACACAGAAGAATTTGAACATCCGGAATTACTATTTTTTTCCTGCTACAACTGTATGCTATAGATTTCTCAAGGTGTTATTTCTAACTGTCCCAAGTACCAGTTCTTTGTCACTGAATCGTAGTTTGTGCCCAGATCCTTGGTGACTTTCTCATCTCGTGGCAGTATCTCCTTTCTCCTTGGTTTTCATGTCTTACTCCAGTGTTCCCCGCCTTGAACCGTCGGGGATGAGTCTGGAATTGAAGTCCTTGTACCCGGTGGTTTGCCTTGGTGCCCGTGACTGCGCGTTTTTGTACCTTGAGCTGTGTCGCCGTATAAATTCGGGGGTAGGTAATGGAACGTGTTGCTTTCCAAAGGCCCCAGCCTGTTTTCAAGTCTCAGAAACACCTTACAGGAGGTGACGCTGACGAGGTGCACGCGGAGTCCCGAGGCCAAGCCCGAAACACAGCGAGTGGCTCTGGGCGTCTTGGCGGGGGGCAGGGGGCGGCTGCTATAGCTGAAGTCCTTGTGAGCGAGCAGAGGTGTGGCCGCAGTCGTGGTGGTGGCGATGGCAATGGCATTTCGTTAAACCCTGGAAATAGAACATTTCATTGCACAGGATCCAACTTTTAAAAATACAGAGGCTTTGTATTTAACCACTAGCATAAAGTTTCTCAAAAGGAGGAGGAAGATCCAAGAACCTTCTTTCCCCCTTTGAGCACGGAAGAACTGATTAAGGTGCATGTGAAGACTGAGAGCCACTTAGCAGTCCCATCTCCCTCTTCTCCTGCTGCTGCAGGAAGTCCCTGAACATAAACCTTTGGATTTTGTCTGTACCTCAGCTTCCTGCTTCACTTTCTTTGCAATTTCCTAGGAAACGTCAACTAAAACATGTTGTTTCTGCTGCCTGCTAGTTTCAGACTGCAGTGCATTTGGGGACTTGGTGGTTTTGGAGACTGACCCACCTGTTGACTTTCCACATGGAGACACATCCTCACATGTCTCAGGTGGGACCGCAAATGCTCCCAGCAGAGGCAGGCTCTTCTCTGCTCACACCGGGCAGTGAGTGAGTAGGCACCCGAAGACTCCCAGCATGCTTGGGGATGTAAGATTCTGTCCTGGGCCACCTCCAGGACAGAGTGCATTTCTAGCCTCGCGTTCTGGAATGTACAGTCCTATTGCATGTGCAGTGACCTTTGTGCATGCTTGGGGCTGGCCGAGGGAGAGCAGTTTAGCCACTGCTTTTTCTGGGAGCAATGTTGCCTGAAGTTGGCCTGATGTCTGCCCAGATTTGGCTTGGAAAATAAAAAATGTAAGCCTTTGTTTTTGCTGGTTTTTATGAATCAGTTTGTTTTACCAGCTGTGCATGTAAGTGGCTTATGATCACGCAAAATGAAGCTCATTGACAGTCCGTCCGTCACTTGCTGTCCACTGGTGGGAGTAGACTAGTGTTTCTGCATGCATTCTGTGCCTCACAGAGGTCAAGCTGTTTTCTTAATAGGTTGGAGACCTTTCAGACACCGTGGGCATAGGAGGGAGGCAACAGACAGGCTGGCAATCCGAGTCCCTCGTTTGTGTGTTCGTGCGACTCAGACCCCCTGGAGTCCTGGTTTTATTTTTCCCTGTTTGTTATTCATCTTGCTGGCTAGAAACAAAACGTTCACCTTTTTCTCTCCCAGTTTTGCTTTTTGGCATATCTTCACTCCAAATGTCCCATCGTTCCCTCCTGACCTTGTCAAATCGTGTCACCTTGGGTCTGCTGGGCTGCCACCCTCCACTTTTTCTTCTCCTGCAGTCATTCCCGTATAGACGGCATCCATCAACCTTGATGTTCCCGTTACAAGAACCATCCCACCAGGTTTCACTTACACCCATTAGGATCTAATCACTATCATTTAATATCTCTTCTGGTACATCCTGTTCATTTCCCATACACCTTCATTTGTATACAGATGCTTAAGTACGCTCACAGGCCTGCCTTGACTTTTTTTCATCCATGTATTTCCAACATTTGCCAATTAAAAATAAATAAATTAGGAAACACATCACAGATTTTTTTTTTTGCATTAAGCATAAGATTGCTTTCTGACAAGCCAAGTCAGTTTTGACTCAGAAGTTGATACCGATCATCTTTAATGGAAACTATTAATTTTTTTTTATTTACTCTCTTTCTATCACTCATGTGTATTTATCTGTCTTGTCTTCTCCCCTCCAGCCGTGGAAGCCCGCAGTGTTTATTTCGAGCAGGGTGTTATTGAAAGACAGATGCTTGAACGGACTGCTCAGGCTGCACACCTGCAATGTTAAAAAGCTTTCAGGCAGATTTGTTCAGCTGAAAAATGTCCCTTTCTGTAGAGGAGGGGGGACTAGGAGGGGAAGGGTACCCCGTGAGAGAGGGTTCCCTTCTTCACCGCCCACATGGTCATGAACCCTCAATCCTGACTATACATCCCAGATGAGATTTCTAAATCCACGAAATGGTTTATTCTGATGAGCAAGCCTCCAGGGTCCCTGCTTCCTCCATCAAGACCCTCCTCCTCCCACTAACCCTGGCTTTTTTCACCTTTGCTGATCAAATACTCTGGCTGAAGGCATTCCCATTTACTCTCTCCCCTCCTGCTATCTTTCTTGGTAGCATACTGAGTTACAATCATTATTTTCTTCCACTACTTTGTTTTTACCAGATTGGGGGGGGGCCCACTCTTCTTGGTTTCAAGGACCTTCTATTTTGCATGCTTCTTTCCAGAACATTCCAGTTTGGTGTGAGGTTAAACTGTGCAAAATACTGTTTGAAAGAAAGGAGAAAAAGAGAAAGGGACTTGTCAAAATGCATTTGTTAGATCACGTTTTAAATGAAGTACAATTGAAGGTAGTTTTTGTCCAAAGAAAGGAAAAACCCCTGCAAATCCGCTGAGCTCCCCAAGAGCGCGCCTCCTTTGTCGTCGCCCTGACATTGAAGTGTAATTTTTCATGGTTATTTGGACTGGAAAATGGGGGAGGGGGGAGGGGGAGAGATGGGCCTGCGATTATTTCCCATAAATGACAACACAATCACATCACACTCCACTACAAACATGCTCGGGGAATTTGCCTTTTTTTTACATTTCATGTGTGAAAGTAACAGCAACAATCATAGCTCTGTAGAAATCCAGGGGGACTAATCCCTGCTGAATTCAGTTTACTTCAGAGTTCTGGGACAGAGCTGGATTTCTTGTTCAGCGTAGATTCCAAAACCATTCCAGGCCCGGGTCTGTATTTTACAAACTGGAACTCACATCTTTCAGTTATTTTAAAGAAAAAAAAAAAAAAAGAAAAAAAAAATCTTTCTGTGAATAGCCACCAGGCGAGTTAGCGACACATTTAGTTCCCTTGTGCTTTGTCATCTCACATTTGCTTTCATCCTTTCTGCATTTCTGCGGGGGGCAACCCAGGTGCCTTTGCTCGACACACAGATAAATGGAACTTGTTGCACTGCGGGCTCCAGGCGGTTCCTCCCTTTTTCTCTGCTCTTGACCCCCACCCACCCCCTTAATTCTAGTGCGTGCGGTTTTGACAAACTGTTCAAATGACCAAGTGGCCTTGCCCAGGAGAGCAGCACTGGCAGGACCTGTCCCTCGCCACATATTGGCAGCATTTCACACTTCGTGCTCGGGTGTTCCGTGCTGTTCGCGCAGGAGGGCAACTCAAGGAGGGGAATTTTCCCTGGGAGGCCTGCCTGCACAGGCTGGGGCCACTCCGGACCCATGCGATGCTCTGTTATGTCAGTGCTCAAGTTAGAGGTGAAGTGAAGTCAAAAGTAAAAGGCGAGGCCCCCCTCCCCCGAGTGCATGCTTGCCTGACTGACCCCGCTGTATCCAGCAGGGGCGGAGCACACCGGCTGCAGCCCGGGCCGGCCTTCCCAGGCTCCCTCTGGCCGAACAATCCTCATTTTTCTTGTTTCTATAAACAGTGGCAAGATCTTCAAATATACAAAAGCATAAATGGTCTCTATTCTCCAATTAGTCATTTTAATAATACCCGGAGATGCCTTCAGAGTGTTGATTCTTTTTGCCCGGTGCCCAAGGCAGGGTTGGTGGGGCGGAGGCAGCGAGGGGGCCGAATTCCTTCAGTGTCGGGTTGTCCCGCAGAGCCTGGCCCGGCGGCCCCCGCGGAGGGCTGGCAGGCCGCCACCGCCTTTCAGGCCCTGCCTAGAAACCCGGGCGCGGAGGCCCCAGGTGTATTTGGTAAATGAACACCTAGCGGTCAAAGGAATTCTGGTGGTAAAATGATCACTTAAAGGATCCTCATGAAAAAGAACTTGTCAGAGGAGGAAGGGAGCGTGTCTGAGCTCCTACATGATCTCCAGTTCCTCCCGGCTCGCGTCCTCTTCCTGCTCAGAGGAATGAGACCGTTTTTCGTAACCAGCCTCTTCGAGAAGGCAGCTTTGTTTAATACAACCAGTGAGCAGTTTGGTCACGTTGTTTTGTTTTGTTTTTTTGCTTTTGTTTGTTTGCTTGTTGTTGTTTTGTTTTTTGTTTTTTTAATGCCACTGGGATGGGAAAATCTACAGGAACACTTGGGTGACCCCCCCGACTGTACATGCCAACTGGTAGAGAAGGGTCCTGGGCAGGACGGCTGGCCTGGCAGAGTGTGTGGTTGGGTGAGAAAATGGGCAACGCCCACAATGAGGTTGACCTGGATGGGGAAGCTTCTCCCTCTGCCTTTCTCGTACCTTGTCCCTGAGACCAGTGCAAGGGGTCCTGCAGCAGAGAGGGGTCTGAGAGGGGCCCTGGCCAGCGGGCGTGCAGGAGGGCAGCTGGCCTGTCACCCCCTGGAGAGAGTTCTTTCCACAGAATGCCTTGGGCTCTGCTAGTGCCCTGGAGTTCTAGTGTCCACTGGAGAAAAAACGGCATCTTATCCTGAAAAGGGAAAACAAGACCCTTTTGATGAATGAACGAGGGTTTCAGCCTTGGAGCCCCTGCCCGCTCCCCCCGCCCCAGCACACACATACACCTTCCCCCGTCCTTCACCCCTTTAAGGCTTCCTGCCTAGACTGATAGTTACATCTCAAAATGCTCCACTCCCCACCGTGGATTCGGGTCCTGGGTTCTTCTGATTTGGCATCATCCTCGATTGATCTGTGCCCTGTGAAGTTGTACGAACAGAGTGGACAGAGTTTGCCAACAGTTAAAAACAACATTCCGATGATTACCCACAGAGAACTCTGAGGTAGGTGTGAAGTTCCCCATCCCATGTGAGGTGTGGGAACGTGCTGTCACACGTGTAAGGTGTGCTAAGAGAACAGTTCGCACTCGTGGTAAACAAAATTGCCTCGATTTGAGGGAAAGTTTCTGGGGTTGGGGTGTGGTCAACCCTGAAAACCTAAGTACTCAAAGCTGCTTCCCAGGCAGTTCCCAGGCACGTTGTCAGGGCTGGAAAGACCCCATGGAGTAAACGATTGAGAGAGTATGCAGAGTAGATTATTGCACCCTGGACTTAGGTGTCACTGTGCAGCTGGGATAGAGCCTGGGGCACATGGCGGGTCATCTCCTGGCAGGACCTGCGGTCAGCATTCAGGGAGGACACACTTGCCAAACATTGTGGAGGGAAAATGGTGTAGTTAAGTGGCCCACCCCTGTGGGTGCAGCCACAGGCACCCCCACCATTTACGCCTTCCTCCCTAGCTTGGAGAGGGAAGACAAGACTAGGGGTGAGGAGCTTGGAGCAACAGTGCGGTCTGTCCATCAGCATCGCAGATCATATCCTACTTGCAAGTTCCCATCGTAGCAGAAATTTAATGGACTTGATTTTACTCGAAATCCATGGTCTAGACACCTTAGCAGCCATCTTTTATAGTGTGGGATTTGGATTGACCTGTATTTGCAAAATAAAGCATGCAGATTCTGTAGACTGTGAACAGCCACTAGAGGTTGCCTATAGACAACAAAGGGAAATGCAGGAGGACTAGGCATGCTGCAGGGTCCCGCCCTCATTTTCCAGTTGTGCCAGCCAGCGTTTCCGGAGGACAGCCGAGCGGCCAGGGTGTCCTGCAGTGAGTTGGTAGGCTCAGAGGCCAGCATCTGCACAGGAGTTACAGGAACAAGAGGGCAAGACACTGTCATGGCGTGCCTCCCACTGCCCACCACAGGGACCCCCGTGGAAGTGTCCGCCACCTTCTATGTCACTCCCGCTGGCCAGAGTGTGCCAGGCTTGTCTTTCCCGCCTCACTGGTTGTCCTTGGTTAATTGGGTTGAAAATGGAGAAAGGAAAGGCTTTAACCCTATCTTCAAAGTAAGCAGATTGGTTATTTTGTTTTTCAAAGAAGAGGTCCTATATACAATTAAAACTTGTTTCTGTAAACCTCATTCCAGGAAAGACGAGCTTTTAACAAAAGGCTTTTGACAGCTGCAGGCTATTTCATTTTTTTTAATGCCGAATGAAAAATCAATACATTTTTCTGGGTTATACATATTCAGAACAGGCCTGATATTTCCATTATAATGGAAAGTGGGTGTCTGTGCACATCTCGCCTGTCAGAGCTGCACCACCGCATTCTCCAAGCCACTGCTAAATATTTCAAACCTGATTTGATTGTGGCTCATGACAGCTAATGTTTCTCCGCTCTCGAGCCTGCCGACAGGCAAACGCACTTTATTTCCACCCCACCCTCAAACATTGCTCCCCCAAAGAATAAGGAAAGAACAATTTCATTCTTCAGGGAACCCAGATTGGTGTATTATTTAAGTAATACGATCGCCTGAGAGCCTTGGGTACAGACACCCTGATCCTTAGGAGAATTTCCAAATTTCTTTCACGTTGAGGCACTAAAGGGGGCTTTGTCAGGTTTGGGGGAAGGTTTGAATTAATCTACATTATCCTGTTAAGAGTTAGGAACAGAGGGACTAGTCTTAGTCATTGATTGACTCCCCTTCCTTTGGGTTTGTAAGCGATTTGTAAATATACCCAGTGGACACGGCGCTCGGCCCCAGTTACTTGATGAACAGTATCAGTTTTTAGCAACTGGCCAGTTTTCTCGGGCAACACACTCAGGGCATGTGTGTGGTGTGGTGAGTGCTGACTTCATGATGATGCCACCTCTATTTGTGCTTCTGCCTGGTGTTCCTTCCACAAACCGAATTCCAGGTTGTTTATAAAATTGTTGCAAATCCCCCATGGGGCTGCCAGTTGTCACACCCACCTTCTTTGGGAGCAGAATTCACATCACAGATCGGGAAATCGTGCAGTCACCTTTACCAGTGCAGTAAGTATAAGGTTGTTAAGAGAACCGTTTGCATTTGTGGTGAGCAAAACCACCTTAAGGGAAGGGAAATTTTTTGGAGCTGTGGGGTCATCATCACCCCAGTAACCTAAGCTGCCCTAGCAACTCTTCCCTTTTAGAATATATTTATCTACTGAAATTCTTACACCTGAGGGCTCTGCCCTTAACCAGGAGGAGACATGAGTGTCGTGAGCAGGCTGGGTTTGGCCCAAGCACTCCTAAGTGCTGTCTAGGAGAAGCAGTCGTAAAAGAGAGGTGGAGATGGGAATAGATTTTTTTAAAGGCCTTCAGCCAGTTTTATGTGAAAGTTGATGACAGAAGGGACACCAGGAAGACCTCACAGTTACTCAAGGTTTGCTTCTATTTCCCTAGCTCTTTAGCAGACAGGAGAGATGCCCTCCTATGAGGGCCACTGTGGGGTATATGCCATCCAAGGAGGCTTCTGTGGGGTTTTGAGAGGAGCCTCCTTTGGAGCCATCTAAGCCCTTCTGGGATTGCGGCCTCCTGCCAACAGCAGGTGGGGCAGAGGGAGCACGGAAGGACCTCCTCACCCAGGTCCTGGCTGGACCCTGGAGAAAGCATTCCTGGGTGTGCTAGTTGGGTTCTGAAATTATATGAAACTCTTTGGGGAGATGATGACGTTGACTAGTCTGTTTGGGTGTAAAAATGGCCCAGTGGCTGTTGGATGTCTTGTCTTGGTGAAGGAAAGCATCTTCATCTTTAGAGGGAAAGACATGCTTTTCCAGATAAAACTGGACTGTCAGGCCACCACATCTTCACTTGTTCCCACCATCTGTCAGAAGCTGATGTTGTAGGGGGAAAATCGACTTCTGTCATGAACCCGTCCAGTTGCTGGTGACTTCGCGGAGGGAAAATGCGATCTGTGATCTGTGCGGGGAAAACTCCCCCTCCGTTCCACTCTGCCACCAGCACATGGGTATCAAATATACATTCCTAACAGGAGCGAGGGCTGGAGGTCCAGCCCTAAGAGCTCCAGGTGTGGCTGCAGCTGTTTCAGAGCTGGGTGCCATCGTGTCCCTGTTTTCCATGTGTTTCCAGCACAAGGAGACCAGGCCCCTACCATGGGTGCCTGAGGCTTGCATCTTAGGTTGCTTTAGGCTTTGGGACGAATAAAACATACTCCACCTGCAAAGCATTGTGGGCCGGAGCTGTCCAGACAAATTCATAGTTTGCATCTCTTTTTTAATCATTTCTTTACCTTTATTGGTATTCAGAGCTCACAGTTTTGTGGTTACTGACAGCCTGGGCTTTCATCCCTTTTAAAGAGCTATTTTCTCTCTTGCTGTTGATGATGATGGCATAAAGACAGATGGTGTAACTGCTTATGAATGTCCTATTTTATTTCCCCAGGACCAGACAGTTCACTCGAAGGCGTATATTACTTCCACATGCTCAGGTTAGGCGGCTCAGACAGTGTCTGCCTCCTGCAGCTAGCTAGCTGCCCTTCCAGGCCTCGCCATGCAGAGGGCGACACCTGTAGGTCACAGGTGGAACTTCAAGGAAGCGCCTGCTCCGCGGACCGGGACCTGGGTTTTAGCTGGGGTTGAGGCCGTGGATGCGCTTGCGAAGGAACCTGGCTTGTCCAGGGGTTTCTTAATCATTTCTTCTTCCACTGAGCATATAACAGCCTCTTAGTGAAGGAGTCACAAATGATAATATTAAACCTAGGAGCTCAAAAAGAAGAATTGATTTTTAAATCTTAAAAAAAAAAAAGGGAAAAGGAAAAAAAGAGGCAAAATAAGGTCCTGAATTAACGCTCTGTTGTCGGTCATCTTATTGGAATTCAGCTGCCTTCACTTCTCTGCTGGCAGCAGGCAGGGTGGGAGGAAAACAAAGGCCCCCGGTGGGCTCACGGAGCGGAGGTCCCAGGAATCTTAACAGAGCACGTGCGGTTTCCTTGCTGGCTGCATCAGCGGTGCGCCAACCGTCCAAGTCTCTGTCATCCGAATAGCTGTGTTTGGGAAGGCCCAAAGACCTGGGGTCAGTGCCACAGTGACCACTAGTTCTTTACTCTGTGCTCTGACGGCTGCGGCCCACCAAACTCGCAAAACAGGGGCGCCGGCCTTGGAGGTGGCCTCCCAGTGGACAGGCTCCTTCCCGCCCCTGCATGCAGCACCTGCCTTCAGACACCGCCCATCACCGCAGCAGGGTGTTCTCTCTTTTGTAGGTGTCAGACTGTCTAAGGTCACTGTGTGTGTGTATGTGTGTGTGTGTGTATCCATCCGTGCGCACGCGTGCACTAGAGAGGAAAGCCCATTGAGCCATCTCTTTACATAATCAAATTTGATTTTTTAAAAAATGTTTTAAAAATTGTTAAATTTATCGGGGTGACATCAGTTAGTAAAAATTACATAGGTTCAAGGTGTATAGTACTGCAGATACTTGTTATTACAGCATGCACTGGGGTGAGTATATTTTAAAGGACGTAGCTATTTTGGGTAGACCCAGTTTAATAATACCTTTTGACTGAATGCTGGCATCGCCATTCAGAGATGGATTTTATAATTATAGCATTGAAGAACAATTTTATCAAATGCCTAAAAATGTGCTTTGAGCATCCTGCCTGAATATAATTAAGACGGTACCTATATCATACTGTTTAACTTGCTTGTTATTGCTCTACTGACACTTGTATATACGCATATATTTTTCCGTGCTAAATGATGTCTAGTGTTAATGTGGCTCTGTGTATCTGATTTGAGTTCAAATTCTGGTTACCTGATTTTTCTGTGTGAACAAAGGGTGGAAATGGGGAGAGTGTTAATTCCACCATACAGTGAGGCAAAAAGGAGACATAGAAATTGTATGTGGTTGTAGATGGAAACAAGCAGTATCTTACTGCATCTGTATTCCCCTCAATTGCCTCATAAACCTCTCCTGGTGGTAATGAAGGAAGAATGTTCCCTGATCCCTGCTTCAGTTGTCCAGTCGTTTGGACTTCCATTGTCTTTTGGGGAAGAATTAGGAAAATCTGACTCTTAAGTAAATACTTTCTTCCTCAAGTGTTTTATATACCCTATGAGGTCAATTTACTTTTGAACTCCTTTTACTTCCTTTGTGGGATGAAATTTAGAAGCTATTTCCTGGAGTGTTGGAGAGTATTACACCTTGAAATACTGAAAAGTAGATTGGCAGTTGGAAGGACCTAAGGTGACACTGGACAGGGTCCAAGATTGGTCCCCGTGGATATGGTCTAGTGCCAGCCTCAGGTGACAGACGTGGGTAGCCAGGGGCTTATGTCTCTGCACCCAGGAAGGTGTGCTCTTCAAAGGTCCTAATAATTTTATCATTAATCCATCTTGGTTTGCCTGCCTTATACATTCATTTAACCCATTAATGTTTCAGATAATTAGCCAAAGGTCCAGGAAAGCAAAAGAGAAATGTCTTACTTCCTTTCTCCCAGCATCCTGGAGTATCTTATCCTCTTCTTCCCCACTCAGGCAGGGGGCATTTTCCTTCATGATTAACCTAACGTTGGGAGAGACCGTTCTTCTCCCTTCTCCGAAGCACTGTGTGTTGAGCTGGAGAGAATTTCCTTGGTTAATTTTAAACCAGTGCTGGGTGAGGAATGGAGTGACTTTAAAAGGGAAGTGCATGATTCCATTCCATTCAATTCTCCCCCTTTTCACTACAAATCTAGCTTCTCACCACTAATGCCTGGCATGCCCATAGATGACGTTTTCTAGAACTCTTCACATTGATAAAATTATATCACTGATATTCTGTGACTCTTCAGAATATGAAATGACTATTAAAAACAACAACAAAAAACCTCCCGCCATGATCTGGCACAGGCACAGGCCCTGCGAGGGGTCAACGATAGGGTCCCGTCAAGTTCAATGCCAGGATACCCTGGGGTTGGAGCTAGGCACGAAAGCTGTTTTTGCCCTTTCAAGTTTAAAATTTAGCATTTTCAAGAGTAAAAGACTTGCATGTAACTTCGGGAACATGGATAGAGTCATTTTTTCAACAGGATTGGCTTTTCGATAAGACAAACTGAAATGAGGCATTCAGAATCTATCTGGAAATACCTAAAGTCCACACATCTAGAGTGAGTCAGTCTCGTACCAACGCGAAGTCCCCAGTGCTTCCCCAGACCTTGGCGCAGCCGCAGTGCAGTAGGCCTTTCCCGGGCCCCTGGGAAGAGAAGAGGGACGGTCATCGGCGTCTGTGTTTCATGGCTGCTAATTCTTTGGAGTAGGACCCAACAGCCCTTCATCTTCTACTTTTAATCATTGATATTTTGTTTTTCTTCTGTTTCAGAAGAAGCCATTGAAGATGTTGAAGGGCCCAGTGAAGCGGCTGCTGATCCAGAGGAGCTCGCTAAAGACCCAGAGAGCGGAAGCGAGAAGGACCCGAGCAAGTGGGCAGGTAGGGTGCCTGCGGCTGCCCGCGCCCTCGGAGGTCTGCCCTGGCGTGGGCCTGAGAGGCCGGGGAGCAGACACAGCCCTAACCGCCCAGAAAAACTGCTGGCCTCTGCGGGCTGGAGAAGGATTTTGTTTTTGCCTTTTTGAGGGGTCACCTTCATTCCCCTTCTATCATGTTGTATTAAGGAATTTTTGAGGTTTGGTTTTCGCTTTTGTTTTTAAGTATCCCCCAAGCCATCTTGTTCACTGAGCATCCAGGCGTCCGGCTCTGTGCCAGGGGCTTCCGTGGTATTGAGGTCACACTTCTTCAGCAGCTCATCCCCACTGTTTCACCCTGGATGTGATTCTTCCTCCGTTTGAAGTGCAGGCCCCCATCCCATCCCCGCCCAAGCTGGACAGAGGGCTGTGCCGTGGGGCACTTGACTGGGGTCCCCTGAACCTCTTAGGGAGTCAGCGGTGAAGGGTGGGCTTTGTCCTGCATCTGGGGACCCGGGCAGGCTCTGCATATTCTTTGTGTCCTACGTGGCCCCCGGGTGAGCACCCGTGCCCTGGAGTGCATGCACCCAGAGGGGAGACAGGCAGTGCAGCCAGGCGGGAAGAGGTCAAAGCGGAAGACATGGAAGGAGTCATGGGAGAGCTGGCGATGTGAGGAGAGGAGCGCGGCCGTCTCTCCTGGTGCTGCATTTCTGTACTGAGGGAAAGAGAAGCTAAGACTAAGAAGACAACTTACATTTTTCGTTTTTGTTTTTGAGGAGGAGCAAAATCGTTTCTGAGGGGACTTATCAGGACAGATAAGTCTCCCCAAAACCACCACAGTAATTGGAGGAAATGATATGACAAGCAATAGAAATTATTGTATTTGGTCAACCTAATTCTAACTGCCTTCCATTATTAATATTGTGATACTTGGATTTTTTTTTTTTTTTTTTTTGAGAAAATATTTACTTTCTGGAGTCTATACTGGCTGGGCCTTTGTTACTTTTGCAGGCTCAATTGTTCTTAAATCACGTTCCGTGTTGGCCTTCACAATTTAAACGAGATACAGAGTCTTGGAGAGAGGCCAGAGGAGAGTAATGAAAGTGACGGAAGGCTGAGAAATACAGCCTCTGAGAAGAGGCCGAGGAAACTGGGGCTGTTCGGGCTGGAAAAGAGAACTCTGAGCGCCAGCTTAACAGCTTCCACATACCGGCAGGGACGCACAGTGTAGTCAGTGAGCCCTTGTCCTGTGTTTCCTGGGACATGGAGGCGGGGCACCACTGCCCCCGAATGAATGCACGGCACCCAGGAGGATGTGCTGTCCTTGCTGCCTCCCATCCCCTTGGAACTGCGCTCTGTGCCGCCCAGTGGCCTGTGCTCGAGGTAGCGCTGTGCGAGAGGGCACGAGCACCCTGCGAAGACTGTAGGGCAGCACCGGAGAGACGAGGATGCACGCCTGTGTGCAAAGGTCCCCAGTGTGAGGCAGGATCATCCTGTGTTGTTCTGCATGGACCAAGATCCCAGTTAGTGCTGTCCTGTGAGACCTAAACAGACTTTGCAGACAGACAGCGATTGAACATATCTGCCTGGAGTATGTGAACTGGGGAGGAGGATTTATCACAAAGCGGTTTGAAGACTGAGTAAGCTTCCAGACTACCTGTCCTTTGTTCTCACAGTTTTGGTTTCTAATCCTGGCTCTGCCACTTCCTGGAATAGCTGTGTGACCTTGCTCAAGGTACCTTGCCCTTTCTGTGCCTGTGTCCTCACATGAGGACCTACTTCCGTAGGATAGCTATATGGATTATTCGAATGTGGGAGTCTTAGAACAGTGCCTGGCATACAGTAAACTCTGTTAGGAAGATTTGTTGTTGTTTTTGTTGTTGTTAATAGTTTAGTTAAATAAAATGAGGAAAAGCAGTAGTAGGTTCCCTTTGGGCCCTCCCACATGCATGTAAAAGTTGCCAGGGCATCTGGGAATTTTGAGGAGCTGAGGACAAAACATATAAGGATTTAGTGGGATCCTGAAGATGATAGTAGTGCACATTTCCTGCATTTTGTATGCTCGGGACACTAAGAAAACAACAAAAAGTAACTCATCTGCAAAGCTCCTACTGTGTGTCAGGCCCTTTGCATGTGCTTCTTTAATCCTTATACAAGTTTAGGGCAAGATTTATCAAGGGTGGTTCAATTAAATCCCACTCAAAGTGTTTATAGTCCGGTGGGAATGTGACTGCACGGTGCCTGTGGACACGCTGGGCCGTGGGGAGCCTTAAAATGAACACCGTGAAAACGAGGGGCTCCGCTTTCTCATTCATTCATTCATTCATTCAACCGGCCATACTTAATCTTGAACTCTAAAGGCAAAAACGAGACAGAGTGACTAACTCAGGCACACCTTGCCGGCTGGGCCGTCGTAAAGAGAGAAGGGAAAGTTCCTTCCTGACTCCTGTAACTGATCCCCTTTTGACCTGAAGCAGAACTTTGTCTACACCTGTGTGAGTGTGTAATAACAGGCTTTATTAAGGAACTTGGTTGAGAGGATCTTGGAATCAATGTGTAGGTGCCAGCAACCTCTACCGAGCTTTCCTTGGGATCTTCAGTATTTTATTTAAAATGTCTGTGTTTATTCCATTTACTCCCTAAATTGTGCTGTTCCTTTCTGATGAAATGTGATGGCAAGTGAGTCCTCCCGGCGAACAAATAGTGATTTCACAATTTTGCACTGTTGATTAGTGACTGCTCATGATGCAGATTAATAATATTTCACGTGGGCCTGGATAATTGGCATTTTCTCAGCTATCGATTATGTAGTTTGGGGGTTTGTGCAGGAATGGAGAATCTTTACTAAAAACTTTTCGTTACTTATTTTCACGTGGGAATGGAATGCTCGCTTCCTTTGCCGTGTCTATTGGCAACCCTCTTTGGACTTTTATTTAGATGGCAGGTCTTTCACCTGAGTGGCGGCAAGACAGGCAAGAGAGTGATGTGATTTGTGGCCGCACCAGTCCCACAAGCACTGCCTGGGTCCCTACCCATGTGCAGAGCACTGGGCAGAGTTCCACTGGTCACAAGTTCTGTGAGATAATTGGCTTCGCCTTCAGGGAATGTATTCGTAACACTTGAGTGGGTGTTTCCACACCGCCCACCGTCATCCGGACGCTGTTACTTGAGCTCAGCGCTGTCCCATGGAACTTTCTGTGCTGACAGAAATGTTGTACATCTGTACTGTACAGTCCAGTCACCACTAGCCTGTATGGCTACTGAACATTTGAGATGTGGTTAGTACCACATTATAGTGAATTTCAATTTAAAAGCTGCACATGGCTAGGGCCTACCGTTGAGTGTGTTGCACCTGCCCTTCCCAGCAGGTGTTTCCACGAATGGCTCACAGGTGCACAGGTGTGCTGATCCCCACAGCCCTTGGGTTGGCCACGTGGGGCTAGGGGCTGCTGAAGCAGGGCCAGTTGCAACTTCATCTATTTTACCAATTTGCCATCATTTTCTGTGTGTGCTATGATGTAAAAAAGAGGTGGGAGGCATTACCTAATATATGTTATATATATTATTTCATTTGATTTTCACTCTGCACTGTGTGAAACAGATACTGACTGTAAGTAACCACCCCCACCCCCACTGCCACTTAGCAGATAAGGAAACTGAGCCCTGGAGCTCAAGCCAGTTGCTAAAGGCACACGGATGGGCTGGGATGCACGTTCTGGCTCTGCGCTCAGGCTGACTGAGGGCAGAGCCCAGGCTCCGACCTGCGTGCTGTCCTGCCTCTCCAAGGACCACACCTCTCCGTCTAATCATTTCATCTAGTTTCCATCTTCCTTCGAAGTATGAGGAGTCACGCTGTCCTGAAGCTGTGCAGTGGCAGCAGTAACAGGACAGCCACCTGTAAGTGCACCATGGATGTGCCTTGTAGGAAGTCAGCACTGTGGTCTGAAAACAGGTTGATGAGGTGGAAAGAACCCTCTAGATCTGGAAGCCCACCGGGTAGCAGGTGACTTTGGTCAAGGGGCTTAGCCTCCTGGAGCCTTTGGTGCCTCATCGGTAAAACATGGACAGGTGACACCCACCAGCCCCAGCCTGGGTTCCATGATGGCAAATGTGGCACATGTACAAGCCCTTGGCCACATCTACTCAAGGCAAGTGTAACGCTCTCTTGCGGACCGTCGGAGGATGCAGGAAGGTTCTTTGAAGCAAAGCCTCTTCCCGGTCACGTGGGCTTTTCCACCGTCCAATTTTGTGGCTTCGTGTTTCGAAATGTGAAAATGGTCCCTTGTTCTCTTCCAGCAGTGTGGCTTTGAAAGGGTGCGTTCTAGACTGAAGAGCCCCCAGTGTCAGCAACTGAACAATAATTAATGCCATGATTGTTCAATCAATCATTAATTGCTATAAATTAAGTGATATACAATTAATGTGATGCTTTATCACCAATAATTAGGGGAAAAAATTGAACTCTTGGCAAAGAATCATAGCAAGATGGGTATTTAAATCCTGCAGTCGCCATGGCTTCCAGCCACAGAGCACTAAATGGGGTCTAGTCAAGCTAATTTGTGACAAGATAACCAGGGGACATTGGTGCTTTAAAAAACAAAACAAAACAAAACAAAACAAAAGGTGGGGAAGGAGGTAGCCTAACTTTAACTACGGAACACCGTGATAATGCTTCAGAAACCCCTACTAAATGATGTCCATGTTTAATGCATATTTGTAAAATTTTGCATTGGGAGTGTAGTTTGAGTGCTGTTTTTCTAGGGGAATGGCCTGAAGGGATTTTATTTTAATAATTTTTTTTAAATCCATGATGCTCACCTAACATAGAGCAATTAGTGCAGTGGAGCGTCCCTGATTTGACTCTGCGGAAGATTGCTATTAAAGGAGGTATTAATGGGCTGGCAAGGTCTGGGCAACTGTTAGGGGAAAGTGTGTTTATGGAATATGGTGCTGGCAGGCATGATTTCAATCGGATTTGACATGTTTAACATAAATGTATAGTGTACCACTCTCGCTGTGTATGAATAATTCCTACAGACCCACTGCCTTTCTCATTACTGAGGCTGAAAAAAAGCAGGTCAGGCACATCCTGGTGGAAATCTATTACCAGCCCTCCCCCTATTCTCCCTGTTGTTTACAGCTGTGTATAAATAGGGACGCCACTGCATGGGGAACTTTGTGCCTGACATGTAATCTGTGACAAAATGGAAGGGGGCTAAAAAGAAAACCTTTTTTAAAAAACTGAGTCCACGAAGACGAAAGCAGGTATGTGCTGAGAGCGGGTGTTACGTGTTAGGAAAAGGCCTGGGCTGCTCAGAGTCAGAGGCCCAGGGCGCGGGGCCTGACCCTGTCACTGGGATCAGCGGGTGACCTTAGGTCTCGGGACTTGAGTTTCTAAATCTGTAAAAGGGCAGGTTGGACTACATGGTTTCTTGCAGTCCTGGTAGAGGAGGGACTGTTGTACAGTAGTGCAGGGTCTCGGAGAGCATTAGGTGCTGTGAACTGAAGAGTTTCCCCAGCCTATGGCTGGCTGGGATAGTGGCCTGGACCAAGAGCCTGGGTAGAGGTTCAGCAAGCCCGCCTTTCCAGGTGGGGCATCCTTGCACCACATTATCTCACCGACTCCTTTGTCACTGGGACCCAGAGCACTGTTTTCAGAGCTCAGGGTGGTGAGGACACCAAATGGAGAGGTGCCTGGAGACTGATGTTGGGTGCCTTTGAGTGGCCACCCAGCCCAGCCCTGCCATTGGCTGGAAACCAGGCCACTCGCCACGCCTCTGCACAGATCATTCTGGCCTAGTTCTGTGTCCTTCTGGCACTGGGCTCCATTTTTCCACCTCACCAAAAGTCACTCGGCGTCTGCAGGAGGGTGCTTGTGAGGGAGGTCTGGGAGCCTGGCTTGCATGGCCCCTTTGTAGCTCACATTCTTGCCAACAGAAACAGTTTTTGGTTTTACGTTTTTGCACACAGATGGGAATTATGCTGCTAAGTCAGCTTTTCCTGAGTCCACTTGTTCCCCTCCCCCACCTCTACTCCCTGCCCCACCCCCTTTTTGTTCCAGGCCACTTTCAGTGTAACGCGGCCTCTTAAAGTCACTGCAGGCAGAGTTCTGCCTCAAAACTGTCTGAACTATGGGGGGGGGGGGGGGGGGGCAGGTAACAAAAATAGATACAGGGCGTGGTGCACCTCTGGACTCATCTGAGTTCCAGTAATTCAGAGGACTTGGCTTTGAGAATTTATATGGCAAGTCATAAGAAAGATAGGGACCACATCAACTGAACAAATGTGTTTTGTGCATAAAGCTAAGGCAGATACAGGATGTGCAAAAAGTAAGGAACTCACCTTCTGGACCAGACGTAACATGTAATCACATAACTATGCCTCAGTCTCCTGAGAATTATCGTCAAGGTAGTGGATAAAGGGCCATGAAAATGCAGATTAAGGAGCAAATCATTTTTCATCAGTTTAGAAAATACCTTATAAATTTGGATATTATTCTTGCAAAGGGGCCATGTTAACCTTTCTGGCTTTCTTTCAGTTTTAGCGTTTGTGCCGATGGGGGAAGCACCTCTCTTATTAAAATCATGGTCATGATTTTTTTTTTTTTAAATGCCACGGTGGCTTTCTCATGAGAAACTCTCACATTCTCCCTAGGTCCAACATTATCTTTGTTTCGCAGGCTAGAGAACTAAAGATTCAGGGATGGGAACTACGGGGTGTCAGGTTTGTGATCAAACCACAATGTGCCTTCTGGGTCAAGGAGATAGTCCCCAGATTATAAAGCTAAAGAACATATGACATGGTAGTTTTCTCTCATTATATAAGGAGAAAACTTGAGAATCCTATGTTTGTCTAGTTGTCAAACAGAATTGTTAGCTCTTTATGATCAGGAATATGTAACATTCATTTATATATAGATATAGATATATAGATATATAGATATATAGATATAGATATGATGTTACTTTTAGAGCAGTTTTAGGTTTCCAACAAGATGTAGAGAGAAGTAGAGATTTCCCATTATCCTTGGCCCCCACGCATGCGTAGCTTGCCCCAACAGCAGCATTACTCACCAGAAGGGCACTTTTTTTTTTTTTAACCAATGATGAAATCTTCGTTGACACATCACATTCACCCAAAGTCCATATTTTACAACACTCCTGGGTTTGGACAAATGTATAAGGACATGTGTCCATCATTACAATATCATACAGTGAGTGTTTCTACTCCCCTAACAGTCTGCTCGCCCGTCGCTGCCCAACCCCGCATTCATTGAGTTCTGTCATCTCCAGCACCTAGCAACCTAGCAAGTGCTTAATCCTGTTTGAATGTTTCATTAACAATCACTTGGCAAAGAGCATAACCATAAACACGTTCAAATCCAGGTTATTCTACTTTCTGCTTTTTAGACCTCAAGCCCATGAGTTAGTAGGACCGCTCCCTGTTGACATACAAAAGCAGCAAATCTAGGCTGTCTGTGCTTGTCTTCCAAACCAATCCTCTCCCCTCGCTCTGTGGTAATGTGGCCACACATGGACTCAGAGTATTTCCCAGAGGTACTTCTAAAAGTGAACCCATGGCATTGAATGTTAGCGCTCTCATCATGCGCTACACCCTGAGGTCAGCTTCACATGTCTGATCTCCTTGCCGGCCGCACAGAAACCCTGTGAGTAGACACTGTTATCTCACTGACAGATGAGGAAACTGAAAGCTCAGTGTAGTCAAGTAGAATGCTCGAGCTCACACAGCCAGGATCTGAATCAGGTTGTGGCCAGCACTGCAAACCACCGTGCTCTGTGATGTAGCCAGGGGGACCAGTGCCTTCGTACATAGAGAACTTGGTCACAGGAGAATGAGCTGTGAACACATCAGTTCTGGTGGCATCCCTAAGGGTGCACTAGAGCACGCCCCCACCCTGTCACACAGATCATTTGTCCCAGGCCTTTGGAGTGCTGTGAGCAAACTGAGCATGGGGACTCAGTGAGACTGAGAGATGCTGATGTAAATACGGCTTAGTGCGGGGCTTCCCTGTCTCTCTCCTACAGAATTCCTAGAGGAAACATTTCCAGTCTTTGTGGTTACTTTAAAGTTTAAACCTATGGGGGAAGGTAGAGAATCACTCCCGTTTTCCAGCCTTACAGGGACCTGAGTGACATCTTTCTTACCCAAATACAAATACTCACACACTCCTGTCCAACCTGACAAGCAAAAAGGAATCTTCAGCGGGTAAAGCTGGTTTGTTAATGGTACTGAAAAGTTAAGTTCGGAGCCCTCTGGGACCATGCTGGACCTAGATTGTGTGTGTTTATTTGTACAAGTTCAGTTTCACTTTTAAAATTCAGAAGTATCTTAAGAAGATATGTTTGGCATGAAGAAAAAAAAGAGAAATTAGAAAAGTATTGTCATATTCCAGTCTCTGGGAGTCTGTGCTGTGCTTGGGCTCAGAGACCCTAACTAGCCTAATTAATGTTCGATTCGACAGGGACTGAATGAGCTTCCATTAATTAACTTTGGCATGGTCCCAGAATGACCCACACTGCCCCTAGTTTTGACCTACATCTTGTACCTCTGGACTTCTTCTTCTGTCAGTTCAAGTGTCTCTAAGGTCCTTCCCGTTCTGTTTTTCTCCAAGTTCATGGGCATCCCAATCCTGTAATTATGCCAGAGGACAGAGTGATAATGCAGACCCTGATGTATCCCGACTGTGGCCACCCGTCCTCAAAGGACACTGTGACCACAGCTGCAGATGGCATCGTGCACACCTTGGGAGGCCTGCCAGGAAGACAGGGTACTTTGAGGGAACTGATAAAACACCAAAGGCAGGCAGGCTGACTTGATAGCTCAAAGTAACAAATCAGGTTTTGGTCCCTTTGACCTCTAGTTCTTAGCACAAGATGGACTCATGGTGGCAGCCCAGTGTCTAGAATTTATTAAATAGACCGTCAGCCAATGGTGGTTTAAAAGAGGTGGTGGCTGGTGGTGCATCCACAAACCTGACACAGTGGGAGCAAGGTATCTTGACACTGAATTGTGGGATGGCCCTTTGGGAGCTCAAATCAGTGTAGTTAAGCAGCAGCCTTATGCATATTTCAACAAGAAGTTAGTACAATAGATTGAAGCCTCTGATGTAGGACTTAGCACTATTTTCTCCCCAAAGATGCAGAACAGGCAGCTGGACCCACCAGTCCGCATGGACTCACCACTGCTGCTCCCTGGGAAAGCGGAGGCCACTCAGCATGGCATGACCCCCCTTTCCCGTATTGCTGACTTATGCACGTAGGGACCAGTGTGGATCTCTGCATTCTTCCCAGGGCCATAAAGCAAAGGGGGCCCTGGGCTGGTGTGGCTTACAGGTGCCAAGACCCGGGAAGCCAGCTCTAATAAGATGCTTCTCCTTCTACAAACTGGAAAGTGCCCAGAGGAACTTGCCCTCTTTTCAGAGAGGTACTCCAGGACCTGCAGAAAGATCGGACCTTCCATAAGCAATGCTGTTTGTCATCATTCTGGATGACACTCCCAACAGAACACATGGAGGTCATTCCTTCTGGATTTCTTTGAAAGGTATCTGTTGTGTTTTAGAGTGGGCAGGGTCCCTAAGGGACAGCCAGATTTAATCTTTGGCCTGAGGGGAAAAACATCTAAGCTTTGAGACCAGGCGGGGCTTTTGTCCCCAAGTGTAGATAGATGATGAGTTTCATGCTAGCAAGAATCATTTGAAGGTGGACTGGCAGAGCCACCCACACCTGCTGAGCTCCCTCATTCAATTCTAGTCCAACCACAAAATGCTGTGTTCCTACCAGTTACGGAAAGTTTTGGCTCTGACAGTGGTTCTCGAAGTGTGCTCCTTGGACCATTGGCAGACTGACAACTAACTAGAAATGTAAATTGTCTTCATCAGACCTCTTGTCCGGAGTGGATCCGGTGATCTGTTTTAACAAACCCTCCAGGGGATTTCTGACCCCAGTAGCATGTGAGAACCTGGGGGCTATGACCTCTCAGTGACACACATAAGGTTCAGAGACCTACTTCTCTTTTCACTGGATGGCAAGTCCTGGGCCCCTGCTGGTGAGACAGGTCCTGAGTTTTCCTAAGACTAGAAGAAGCGCAGATCCTGAGTCTTGGCACATGGAGTCCTGGGGAGCAGGACGGAGAGCAGGACAGAGGGAGGGTCACAGTGAAGAGCGGTCAAAGACCTAGAAATCTTTTATCTCAGTGTTGATTAAAAAGTAACTCCCCAGTGAAGGGGACAAAGGATTTGTCTGTTCTGTTCTCACAACTTCCTGTGAATTTATCATTATTTCCAAGTAGTAAAGCAGAAAAACAATAATTGTAAGACCTAAGAGCTTCTGAATTTTCGAAGTGCTGGCCTATCTAGTCACAATGACTTCGAGGAGAAAAACTATTAGCCGATCCCTGAGGACCAGCGACAGCCATCTGTAGTTTAACTCCATTTTCTCTGAAACCCTTTATAGAGACAGAAAGACATGTCTGCTGAGTTCATGAGACCTGTATATTTTGCTCTATCTCAGCATATTCTTCTACTTTTGGAGCAAGTGGTTATAGTTCTTTAAAATGCTTTCTAGAGGTATACAGGAGAAGCATGGCTTGCAAGTACTGAGAATGGGACTAACTCGCCGGGCTGGACTTCGAGGTAGAGTCCACAGCGTGCTGGGCAGGGAGGAGCCCTCGCTTCATTCAGCCGGGGCGTGAAGACCACCCCACTGCGGGTACCCAGGGCCTCTGCTTCACACTCGTTCCCAGATTCCTCTCTCAAACATCTTCAAGTTCTTGGTCGGAGGCAGAATGAGACCCTGCATGTTAACAGACTAAGTTGGCAGTAAAGCCAGTCTTTTAAAGGAACTGCTGTTCCCTGTATTAGCGAAGGAAGAGAATTTAGCCAGATTTCTGGCCACCTGTCAAATTCAGTAGCTCCACAGGAGAGGCAAGCATGAAACCCTAGGCTCTCCTCTGGGAGGGAACAGCAAGCAAATGCCAAGAGCTGCTCCACTCCCGGCGACAGCACGGAGATCACAGCGTCCCGAAGCACAGAGCCCCCTGTGAAAGCTGTGCCTTTCTGCCGTCTGGAGGGAGGCTGAGGGAGGAGGCCGTGGACAGAGCACACGGCACCTTTCAGTTCATTATTGTTGTCAACTGAAGGACCATTTCCAGACCTTGTGAAGTTGCTGTGTCTGGTGTGGGAGGCAGTCATCCCGGCTCAGACACTGAGTGTGGACTTGTGTGAATTCTCTTCTCCTTAGTCAGTGGAGAGAGAGAAAAGATTGCTGTAAACTTCTGGGGCAGGTGGCAAGCTGGTTTACGGAACACAAGGCGATGAGGACTTCGGGCTTACGGAAAGTAACATGAATTAATAATCATTTAATTGGCTTCTCCATTACGTTGCTGGTTTGGCAGATGGAAGTTTAGATGGAGGGGCTGTCAGTGGTACTTTGTCTAAGAGTGTGATGGCTAAGGAGTGGGGGTGGCGGCTGCCTTTGACCTCTCCACGAGGACTGCACGCCAGGCAGCATCCCAGGCCCTCAGTGGGCTCACCTCGGGGCCCCCAAAAGCAAGAGGGTCAGCACTTTGATGAATACTATCTCCATGTGCTACGCCACCACAAAGGGAGGAAATGCAGGAGACTTCCCAGCATGCGGACGGCTCAGCCGTGCCTGGGATCTCCCCCAGGGCCGTCTCTGGCCGCAGAGAGACTGGCGTCTGGCACAGAATGGCCGCCAGTGCCCTTGTGTGCTGAGTGATGAGAAGGTGAATGTTGCTCATGAAACAGAAGCTATTTCTGCCATCGCTCTCGGTTTCGGAGAGTAGTCAGTGTCTTGGCTGACGATTAGAGAAAGCCGAAAACTGGGTGCCTTGAGGTGCCGTTCCTCCTTCATTGCCGATTCTTCTTTGCCCTGCTATTTCATGAGGCAGCTACCCCATAGACTGTGTCACATGAGGCACACGTTGGCATTAAGGCTACTGGCTGTCTATGGTATTGCGAATACACTCTAAAGTTTTCTGTTGCCAGAATTTCAGTGACTAGGGTGTTAATTTGTTAGCGAGATTTGGAATTGGATGAGAGTTCATTCTAGGAAGAGTGGTTTTATCGGGTGAAGAAGTTACAGGGGCTGTGTTTCTACCACACTTGGCCCCTTTACAAGACCCCTAAATTATTGCAGTTCTTACCTGTTCCTTAAAGTAAGTCACGTCCTACCTGGGAACCTTACTGGGCTTGTTTTAATTATTCTGTATGCTTAGAGCATAAGAAAACCATGTCTTGAAAATTGCAAACAAAACCTGCCTCAATTCACATTGGGTCTCTTTTGTTTCCTACTCTCTCTTAACTAGTATATGAATTGGGGTAATTTTTTAAATAAATATTTTTAGAGGTTAACCACTCCCCAGATGTGCTAAAAACAAAGGATATCTGGAACTTGATGTCTCCACACGTAAATGATTTTTCCCCTAAGGAAGCTATGCGTTGATTCTTATGTTTCCCCTTGAGATGAAACTCTTTTTCCCAGAATATAGAAGACCCTAAGAGAATCATGGAGAGTCATGAATCTGCCTCTCCGTGTTTTCTCTTTGTCAGCTGTAGTGGCCAGCCTGTCACACTGTAAGGGGAGATGGTGGCTTCCAGCCCAGAAAGCCAACTTTGAATTTTCTGTACCCCCCATAACGAGGACGTGCCAGTCCTGTTTGTGCCTCGTCAGCGGGTTGGACAGGGCAACCGTCACTCCTAACAAGTTGAACAAGTGTGTTTTCACTCCTTATACAGTTTGCATGACAAGGAATCCACAGTTCACATCCTATCGGGTTTCGGTAAGGGTTTGACCCAGAATTCTGTTGTCACAGTATCCCATTGCCTGGCTTTATGGGGTATGTAATCTATAGTGCATGCACGCACATGATTCCTTGCCACGTTTTATCCTCTTTGAAGTGCCGGGATCCCAGCATGTTGTCTGGGGAAGATGCATTGGGATTTAACACATATTTTCGTAAGACATAGCTGCCAAAATGAAAAAAATTGCTTTAACCAGCAAAGTAATAAAATAACCACCTGATGTTTTGCACAGCATGGATGCAAATATCAACTTTTTCATGGGCAGTTCAATTTAAATGCTAAACTCTTTAATTATAATATTAAAAATAATAGAACTACATGACAAACTTAGAAAATGGGAAAATGGTCCACCTAAATACAACAGTCATTTTCTTCTAGTCTTATTTTTTTATATAGCCGTACCATAGTCTAATGCACATTTTATCTTACTTTTTTCCAATTAACATTCTCAAGGACTTTTCCATATTACTTAATAGCTATCATTTTTAATGTCTGCTAATACCCAGAAGAGTGACTGCAGCATTATTTACTTAACCAGGCCCAGTAAGATCAACACTGTTTCAGATTCATTTTGTCATTATTGTGAAAACCACCACAGGTGGTCATCCTTCAGGTTGTTGCATTTCTGTTGCCAGTATAAACCAAAGGTTCCAGGTACTGCTTAAACTATGTCTTGCCTCAGGAGTGCATCTATTTCTGTTTCACTAATGTGATGTCACAGTCACCTTAAAGTGATCAGTAACTGTTCTTTTAAATAATGTTTTCGAGACTGTGACATCTCTCCTAGAATTTAAGTCCAAGTATAGAAAAGTCTTCAAAGCAGAAAGCCACAGTGCTCTCTTGGTATTCGTACACCCTCGTTTAGTATGCCTACAGTGTATGCTAGTGACAGAACTGAAGTAGAAATTGGATTTGAGACTTGGGCTTTTTTGAAGTTGTTCAGAGGGAAGTTTGAGAAGACCTCAGACTGTCTGTGGCCTAGAGTAGACCTTCATCCAGCATGCTGATGGAGAACTTGCACAACTGTTCACCTGTGTAGGGAAACTGTATCAACACCCAGGTACCATGTCCAGAGAGGGATTGATTTTAATGTCTGAGGTCAAGCCAAGAGGGCACCTGTCAGCCTCGTTAACCTAAGACTTAGAAGCAGTCCCCACACCACCCAGGGAAACACAAAGGGATTGTAACTGGGGGTTAATAGAATCTGTTATAAGAATGGCATGGCTTTATCTCTAGAGAAGGAGCTAGCGAGGTGCAGGTGGCTAATGTCCACTTCTAGACAGATCTGGCCTAATAAAAATGCATGTTTCCCTGGGCAGAAAGGAGATGAAACCCAGAGGTTTTTATACCAGTGGATGTAGTATTTCATTACATAGCAGAGCTGTTGTGTTACTGGGGAGAAAGAGGAATGAGGGAGCGGTTTTATTTTTTAAAAAACATAAGGCCTTCTTAGATCGAGCTCACAAAGGAAGCTTTAGAATTCCAGAGCAGTTTGACAGTTTTTGAAAAAAAAAAAAAGGATAATAAAAGTTCCCCCTCACTATGCTGGGGCGAGGGGTGGGGGTGGAGGGTAAGAACAGTGGACACGCAAACCAGAATTCTCACACCCCTGCAACCTCGTCCCAGTTCATCCGCGTTCAGCACTAAAGGAAGAGGACAGACCCTTTGGTCCTGTGAAGAAGCTGATGCCACACTGGGTCACACTGCGTTTGCTTTTCAGCCCCGAGGGAGTGAGATGGGTTGGGTGGTGTCAGCCTTGGTGCCCACTCACACACACCGCCGAGCAGCTGCACAACTGACAGCCATTCTGAAGGGGGCAGCGGGCAGATTTACAAGGTGATGTCACGGTCCTATCAAAGCGAGTGCTGTTTCAGGTCAGGCAGATGAACCAAATGACCAGGATGGGCCTTTGCAGTGGAGTCCGTGTCTGGGTTTGGAAAGAGGAGGCACTTTCCCAACTGTGCTCTGCACCCTGAGCTTAGCCCAGTGCCTGCAGGATGGAGTTGGGAGTAGGGGAGGTGAAAGATTGGTGATGAGAAAGAAGCATCTAAAGTCCCGCCTAGTGAATGCCTCTACCCAGCCCGTAGAATGCATCTGACGAGTTCATACAATGGGAGATAGCCAGTAAGCCAAAATGAAAAATGATGGAGAATAAGGAAGCTCCTGGGGCCGGGGAAACTTAAGTCCCTGAAACATTACAGACTCCTGTTGTGGGAGTGTTCAGGCAGGGGTCCCTCACACTTCGAGGTCTAAAGCCTGGGACACAAGGTTCCACCGGTTAAGCTCTGTGGGGGGCCAGGAGACGGGAAGTGGGCCATGGGGGAACCAGTCTAGAATGTTACAGCACCTAGTTAATCAGCAGCCAGTCCATCACATTAAATATCCAGCCGTCATGTATTACCTTTCAAGTGAAAATGAATAACTCCCATTAAGAGCAAAATGGGTTTGAAGTCGATTCGAGACAGATTAAAGTACTGTTATGAATGTGTGTGTTGGGAGGAGGAGAGGTCTGTGTGTAATATGCTTGTCCTTGGACTTTTTAAATAATAAATGTCCTGCAAACTTATGTAGACCAGGTTACCAAGATACTGGGGTTAAAGGTCACAAGATGTGCATTCAGGGAAGAGCAACAACTTCCTGGAATATTTCCTGCATTTAGCAATTTTTTTTTCAAAATTATTTTGTGGCCTTATGATTTTAATGAATAAAATTGATTTTCTAAAATAGTTTATTAAAGCATACATCTGCAATGACAGCATCTTGGTACCCACATCAGAACACATTGCGAAGCTGAGCGCAAAGTGGAAACACGTGCCAGGTGAGACCGAGAGGCGTTTGGCCAGAGTGAAAATTCAGCTTTCTAAACCAGCGACCGCAACACTAAGTCCCATTCTCCAGTGAGGGCAGTGGCTACACATTTTCTCTCTACCATCTTCAGCATTTTCTTCCCCTTAGCGTTTTTAGCAAAATTCTAAACAAAATGGAGTCCCGCACCCAAAACAAGTGAGAGCGCCCACCCTCAGGTGCTGACCGTCCAGCCACGTGGGGACTTGCTCTCACTGGAGGAGCCCGGCCCTGTCCTGGTTAAAGCCCGGGCTGGCCGCTGCTCATCTGAGTCTCCCACACCCCTGTCCGCGCTGCAGAGTGCCCCTTCCACCCGCACTTCCAGAGTAGAACGAGGCAGGGTGTGAATCTAGCTTATTGATATCATCTAGCCCAAGCTCCACACACAGAGGCTGATTCACAGTAAGTGATAAGCGGTGACGTTTCCTGTCTTCTTGCCCACACCACGCCCTCCGCAGCCCACTCCAGCGAAAGGCCGGAACACTAATGAATGGGGAGAGGCACGTGAGCCTGCAGTAGCTCACCGTGCTCTTACGTTGGCAGCACTGGACGTACGACTCGGTAAGGTGTCATAATACGGTGGCAAGTTCACGAACTTAATTGTTGGATTTTGGGGATGATGACAACTCTGCCGGAAAAAGAGTCCCAAAAGTGCTTTGAAGGGTGGACTGGACACTAGCGTCGGTGCACAGCTCCCCAAGGAGAGCACTTCCAAGGTGACCGTAGTGATATTCAGCAGTGAGGCATGTGGCACTTTTTCCAGATGACTTCACGAAATGAAGTGTCCGATCTCATACTTTATAACATCTATGCAGACAGAGTGTGTCTGGTACTCAGGTCGACTAGTGTGAAGCAGCTGGTGAGACTCTGCCCCCACCCCTTGCCCTACTGTCCCCCATAAGGCAGCAGACTGTGTCTTGATGAGGGAGATCAAAATAGAGTGATTTTGGCTTAAGCCAACTCAGCCTTGTAGTCCATTTCTTTACCTTTTTTTCTTAGTGTTCAGTTGTTAAAGTAGTGACAGAAAATTCATGGCGGAGAAAAAGAAACACTTGCTTCTTCTCCAGCGTGCTTGATAAGCCAGTCCGGATGCTCATCCTACTTGAATTTTGGTGTTTCAAGAAAATCCTGTGCTATAAATGAATGTTGATTTTCACCCAACACAAACCCTCTGGGAGCTGGCCTGGTCTGGCTGTTGTATTGCATCTTCTGCTTTTTCTTCCAGCATCGTCCAGCCAAGCAGAAAAGGAGCTGACAGATTCTCCTGCAACCTCCAAACGCATCTCCTTCCCAGGTAGCTCAGAGTCTTCTCTCTCTTCGAAGAGATCAAAAACATCCGAGGAGACCAAAGCGGAGCAGGTGAGGCGGGGAGGGGGTCTGAGGTGGGGAAGTGTTTCTGGCACTGGTGGGGAGTGAATTCGCGGGCGGGTGTGCGGGGTTTGAGCTGACACAGCCGCTGGTGGCAATAAGATTCAGCCAGAGCGGTGGGTGTATCCCCACAGATGTACCAGTGTCCCTACTGCAAGTATAGCAACGCCGATGTCAACCGGCTCCGGGTGCACGCCATGACGCAGCACTCAGTACAGCCCATGCTCCGCTGCCCCTTGTGCCAGGACATGCTCAACAACAAGATTCACCTGCAGCTACACCTCACCCACCTGCACAGTGTGGCGCCCGACTGCGTGGAGAAGCTCATCATGACGGTAAGAGCCAGGAGCAGCCCCGTGGCTCCTCTTCCCCCCATGGCTCTTCTTACCCCAGGGTCAGAGGCGATGCAAGAACACGGACAAGAAAGCCAGTGTAGACCTGGAAATGTCAGGAATGGTCCTAGTCCTGTGACCTTTTTTCTACTGTCCCTGTCATAGACTTGGCATGACCACATCCCAAAGAGCTGGATCTGTGTGTTTCTCAGCCTTTCCTTATCATCCTCTCCCCCTGGGTGTGGAGGCCCAGAGTAGCTCACCATTTATTTGAAGAGATTGTTGTTCTGATTCTCCAAACCTTTTACCAAGCAGGTCATGTTCTGCTCTTACATTCATCGTGTCTCATTTCATCCTCACAAAAGGGTTTGACACATTTACGTTAATGGCTGAGGAAATGGGCTCAGAGCATTTAACTGACTGTTGCATGGCTGTCAGTATTGAAGCCACTTGTTAGGCAGAGTTGAGATGTGAACGCACATTTTCCAACTCTAGGGGTGTATCCCTGTAATGTGGGCATTTCTCGACTAGATAACTTTCATTCTTAAAGCAGGAAAATGGTGAGTTGGATAGCACATGTTGATTCATGAATGAGGGATTTGCATTTTGACCTAATGACGCTATACCACAGGTTTTGAAAGCATGGTTCTAAGTGTCTTCTATAAACATGGCCCAAAAGGTTAGTATAAAGATTTACATCTAATTGTAATGTGAAAACTTCAGAGTACTATAGGTAACACTCATGTTACCCAGTCTGTGACTGGGACTGCAATGAAAGCCCTTTCCTGATCACTGGAGGAAACCCACCAAAGAGAATTATTCTCACCAAGAGAATTATTCTCACCTCTAACTTGTTTCAGCAGTGGAGTAATAAGAAGTTTATTTGGTTGCCTTTTTGTGTGAAGATTCCCAAAGAGGTAGTCTGTTCAGAATTCCACGCTGTAATATGTGGGTCACGTACATATAACCTCTAGGCATTTCCTGTCCATTTGGTTACACAGAATTAACGAACAACATTGTAGGTGACGTTTACTTGTGAGGAATATAGATATGTCATTGTTGATGCATGAGGAGAACTTTAGCAGACAATGGGAAATTCAAAGGTGACCTGGCATGAGTTTCATTTCAGAGTTCTTTCAAGTATAAATTCACTTTCCGTGGATATTTTCAAATAGACTGGTGAACATTGTTGAAAGTTTGTCTGTAAGTGGAAACCTCCTTCTGTGCATGGGTGGCTTTCAGTAGATGTTACAGGTTTCCTTGGCATTCCAACCAGCCTTGGAAATATAACTCAACAAGGGGGACTTTCTCAGGCCTCACCCCACTTCCCACTCATGGCCTGCAACCATGGGAACTTAAAGGTACAAAAAGAGATGTGGGGAGTGAAGCATTTTCAGTACTTAACAACATTTTCCTTTTGCTGAGGTGATTATTTTTCCTGCTTAATATAATTCTGATCTAGGATGTGGGCCTTTAGTAATCTGTATGACAGTGAGTTTCTTTTATACATCTCGAGGGACTAGAGCATAAAACTATATTTCGGATATCCTTTGTCACATTTTTTAGGATAGCAATAATAGTAAGCTATATGTCAAGTAGTGAATCTGGTGGTCATTATGAATCTTCATTTACCAACAGTCTTCAAGGATGGAATGTTCTGCTGTGGTTGCTTGGGTACCAATCCCTACGATATTTCTGGCTGTTACTCACTAACTAGCATCTCCTCAGAGCAGTGATTTTCAACCTTTTTGCGGACTGTTGAAAACAATGCAATACCTTACTAGGTTATTCTGTGTACACTAAAGTTTGACAACCATTCTTAAGACCTACATCCAGCTGCGGCCTGGGTTCGATTCCCAGCCAGGGAACCAACCTAATAACAACCACCAAAAAAATCCTCCATCCAGTATTAATGTACATACAAAATTGTTTGTCCAATGCTGAGAGCATAAGGCTACCCTAAAGTTCATCTATGGAATTGGGTTAATAAACGTTGTAGTAGAAGAATCCCTGACAACAGAATTCTGTAGGAGAAACATGCTCTCAAAAGGGGCTGTTCTTGGCACCTTGTATAGAATCCCCTGTGCACCTCATTTTTCCACAGCAGACAATGGAGATGTTTTCTAGACATTTCTGAAAAGTGTGCAAATTGTGGGAAATGTGATTATAGGAAGTCAATGTTCTAGAAACAAAAGAAAGTTAATGGAGTCAGAAATGAAGTTGCAAGTTGTGGGACGTGTAATCATATAAGGGTTTTCTCTCTTAAGAGTGTATGTGAGGATGACTCTGGTACTCTCTCTTTGCATGAGAAGATGGAGTTAAGTTATTGCATGGCTGTCAGTATTGAATTGATTTTTCAAGTGATGGGGGGATGGTTTGCTTTGAACTAAATGAAGCATTTCCACCTTGATCCTTCAGTTCAGTAGGAAAAGATGAGTGACCAGGGCTAGAGGGGAATTTGTGGCCATACCTTAAGGTGAATTCAGAATCCTGCTTGGGCACAAGACCTTGGTTTACTGCCCTGATGAATCAAAACAGAAGCCACATCCTTCCTCTGAAAAGTTGGGTGTTAAAACAGAATTTGCATTTGTTTTACAACTAAGTGATTATAATGAACCTGTGGTTAAAATCATGCCCCCAAGGGTATTTAACTCTAATCTTATTAGAAAATTGACCGTGGGGAAGTAAGCATTGGTTAGGCTTTCTGACCATGCTTGTCTGGCCAGCTGGAGCAGGAAAGTCTGAAAACAGCACGATGAGAAATGCCTCTCACATCACAGCTCCATTTTCTAAACCGTATCACTAAGGGATGGCCAATGCAGAGCCATTCATCCTCCAAGAAAAGTCAGTTATGCCCCTTTGTCCCTGAGTGGCTGGGTGAACAGCAGTGAGAGGAGTAAGCCTTCCTGCCCGGTGGCTTGACCAAGCTCGCTGCTGCAGAATAGGAAGAGCTGGCAGAAATCCTGCAAATAGATGGTTCCTGGCAGACAGGAGCTGTGTCCAGGGTGTCTGAAGCTATAAATTCTGGTAAATGTTTTTCGCTGTCTCAGTCCGAGGTTGCAGGATCTGGTTTGAATTGGGTTTCAGTCCCTCTCAAAGTAAATCCCACCCTGATAAATGGAAATAGATTACTTTCTACACAATATCTTTCCGTTCAGTTGTAAATGGAGAGTGTTTTGAGGAGGCTTCATTTAATAATACCTTATCAGACAGCTTTCAGGAACCTGCAGTGTCTAATATGTCTGTTGCTATGGTAACAGCTGCTTGCTTATGCTCTGCATCTCATATCTGTGTCTTCCATGGGCCCCCTTCTTGTTGCCGATGAAGGGGCTTAAAAAATAGTCTCCACTGGGAGCAATTGCAGCTCTGGCCCTCCACTTTGGAAACTGCACTTCCTTCTGCTCGGCCTATTGGAAACGGAGCTCCAAAGGGTGTCTTTACACACGTCATATGAAAGAAAGAAATCCATGAAGCTTCAGGGTGATGAGACAAGTGCCCCTCCTGCCCTGACTGAGCAGCCCACCCCAGTGTCAGTTCCACAGAGCTCTCACCTGTTCACAGAGAAGTTGGGGATGTCACTTCGGTGGTGGGGACCTAGGAGCTGCTGCTCTGTGCCCGCATTTTCCCACTCTCTTGGCGAAGGAGCGAGGAGGGCATGGGGGAGGGATTTCCAGCTGTAAATGAGAATGGGAAAGACCACCAACCATGCATTTCAATACCCTTAAATTATTCTAATTGATCACTATCGCTCTAAGTGACAGGACACACCACTGGGATCCTGGAGCATTAATATGGGGAAATTGTCTTTGTTCCTTGATCACTTAACAAAATACGACCTCACAGTGGAGATGGGGATGGGGATGAGCAGCCCAGGCACTCCTTTCTCAGCCCTTCTTCTCTCTCTCTGGTAGTTCTTAATTGTTCTGTGTTTTTTGTACACACACCTCTCCCTCCGCTGCTCCTGGACCTTCACTGTCGTTCGTTCTCTCTGTCTCTCTCAGTAGCGTCTCCTGTGATGTTTTTCAGGCAGTATCTGTGTTTCTCTGGGCTCACTGTGTGCTTGTGCCTCCATGAGCCTCTGGAGCAGGCTGGCCATCAGCCCTGCCCCCTCACACTGGGGCTCTCGGGTAGCCACTGGCCCTGGGGCTGTCTCACCCGCCTGGGTACCAGCTCTCTTACTTTGTCTCCATCTCAGAGGAAGGTAATGAAAATAATCGGGCTTCATTAATTCCAAGCCCTGTGAGATGATAGCCATTTGGAGCCTGTTTGCCAATTAGATGGTCTAAATTAGAAGTGACCTTGGTATACTGCCACTGCTTGCTTGAGTCTAATGAAGCTCTTCTCTCCAATTCATTCTCCTTCTGAGCTCCCTTTCTCTCTCTCTCTCTCGCTCTCGCTCTCGCTCTCGCTCTCTCGCTCTGTGTGTGTGTGTGTGTGTGTGTGTGTGTGTGTGAGAGTGTGAGAACTGTTCATGCATTTCCTATTCTCCCATCCACCTCTTCTTTCAGTCTTTCTCTTTCTCATTCTTTGTTTTAAAATCTCATTTGTGGCCACATTTGTTTCTGGCCCACATGAATGTTAACATAGGCCTTCAGATTTTCCTCATGGGTTTTATGTTTTTAAAAAAAAAAAAAAAAAAAGACAGATGACCATATAGAAGACATGTTAGGAAGGAAACGAGACAGAGAGAAGAACTTGGTCCTGTGGACTCTGTGGTCCGGTGCCCAGCCTGGCACATTTGGAAGGGACTGAAGGAAGGAAAAAGGTCCCTGCAGCCCTGCCATCATGGTGCAGGAGAGGAGGTGAGCGACTGACCTCTCACCAGAGCAGTTGGCTTTCGATGCACCACCAGTGAGCATGCTCAGCTCCAGAAGGAGGTAGGTTTTAACTTCATGCTTAAATTTTTATAACAGAACTAGCACCTCATTCACAAGAATGGAGAGACTGGCCAGGTCTGTGCCAGTAAGGCCTGCGTCCCTCTTTTCTCCCTCTCTCTGAGGTTCCTCATTTTATTAATTTTCACTGAAAAGTGACGGATTTGAGGCTCCTTCAGGCATCTAGGTTTTGGCAAGCCTTTCCTTTCACTTGGAAAAGTGAAGCTTTCACGAAGAAGCCCCACTTAGGCAAACACCACCACGGCTACAGGGATGAGGGTCTCAGGGAAACCAGGCTCAATACTTTTTCTGAGAAAATAGCTTTGCTTTCCAACATGTGGGATGTGTTGGTTACACTGATCTGACCTCAGACAGGGTGGCCTTCGAGGTGAATTTGCATGAACAGTCCCCTAAGAACTTAGCAAAGTATGCCCCGTGGCGGCTCAGGGTGTTGTACTTGGCCATTCCACATCCATGACCTGGAGAAGGCAAGGAGGGTGGAGTGCTCCTTGGAATTCAAGCTGCTTCTACCAAGGAAGAATAAACATAGGCGACTCTGACCAAATGTCGTAACAGGTACCAGACCCACATCTAAGCCTCTTGGTTTAATAAGGTGTGTCACTGGGGCCTTAGGGTCCACTCACTCAAAAGTTTGAAAGGCATTAAATCATAGTCATAAATATCATGATGACCCGAACAAGAAGTAGGCACTAGTTATTTGTGAACCCATGTCACCTTTCCTAGTACTCAGGGGCAATTAACTTGAGTCCATGGATTTGCCAAAATGATCTGCAGTAGTCTGTGCATGAACATATTTTTCTAGGAGTCTGCAACTTTGATGAGATTTTCTAAGGAGTGTGTGATCTCTGAAAGGTCACTTCTTCTCGACTGGGAGCTTCTCGAGCATAGGGGCCCGTATAGTGATTAGTGAGTGATGGCCAAATGAATGGATGAGCAGAGAGTTATTTGAGGCCCTTTCTTCTCAACAAAGTTGTTTTGGCATTCCTGAGCTTGAAGAATTTTAGTTATCAGTGTGGAACTCTTCTGTTTCTATTGCTACGTATGAGAATTGCTTAAACTTGAGGTTTCAGTGTCAGAACAGAACTCTGCATTTCCCTTGTTATACGGTAGGCCAGTTTACTTCTTAGGAAGATTAGAGCCATTTTTTTGTTTTTCAAACTTTCAGCTCGGGTAGATGATGGTTTCTTCCTACATTCCCATCAACTCTGCACAGTCTGGAAGGAATGTAGCTGACTCGGCTCAGAAGGGTGGAAGGAACACGTCGTATCTAGAAGATTACCATGGAACTAACCTTTGTATGGCCAAGGCCAGGCTTGAGAGACCCAAATTCTGAGGAAGTAATGGCTCTCATCAATTAAATTTTTTATCAGAAAAACTTTGTTTTACTTTTGGTTAAAAGTCTGTTTTAATAGCCTCAGGTCCCCTCTATACATTAATGGGTAGAATATGGGGATATAATTTAACATATTCAGTGTTTATCAGTATACAGATTATTAGAAGACTTAATCTACATGGATGGAGGTCCATGTAGAAAGTGTGGTGCTTGGACTGATTGTGTATTGTTATCTGGCCAAACCTAAAACTTTTTGTTTGGCTTTGAATCTGTGGATGGGGTAGGAGAGTAGGCAGAGAGAGAAAGGGAAGTGGGGGTGGGTGTGTGTGCACATATGCGTTGTCTGTGCAGGGGACCTGGTGGTGGGATCCAGTTATTTGAGGGCCTCTGAGGTTTGAGCATATTTGGGATGGCTCAGGTTATGCTGTAGCCAGGTTTTGTCCTCTTGAAAACCTACATGTGCTCCTAGCGAAAGGGAAGGCCTCCAGAGCTGTGCTCAGCACAGTTGAATGACTGCCTTTCCCACTGACTTTCAGCTGTCCATCAGACTATGGCTGCGATAGTCTGAACCTTCCACACAGTTTGGGTAGCGAGATATGGCTGGAAAACAAGGGTGGTGCCAAGGCAAGTGGTGAAGACATTTTGTGTTTGGCCAACAACTCTCCTTTTTCCTCAGTGAGGTGCTGGCAGGACTAAATTTATGGCTGTACAAAAAAAAGCACGCAGACTTTGAGTGAGCTGGCAGGAGAGGAGTGGACACAGGCGCAGGAGCATTAGTGCTGGGGAGCTGACGCAGGGCCTCCCATAGCCTGCCCGCAGGCCTCCAGTCTCAGCCTAGCTCTGTTCAGACACATGTGCAGGGAGACCCTGCCAGAATTCCTAGATCCTTAGGATTCCCTTGAGGGATGTTCCTTTTTGCCTCCTGGGAATTTCTTGCCCTTTAAAAATTTATATACCAAGTTGTTATTTTGTTGTTGTTGTTCTGGTTTTTTGGTTTTTTTTTTTGTTGTTGTTTGTTTGTTTTTTTACCTTCCCAGGGAGAGGTTGGGTACACTATAGATGAGAAGATGCAGGTAGATAAAAGTAATTACTTAAACACATATGGGGCAAGACTTAGAGGTTTGGAGGCCCAGATTAAGATGCAGAGGAGCATGTGAGGTTGATGATTATATTTCGGGGAGAGTTAATTGATGGAAGGTGAAGGCAGACAAAGAACCGCTGCTTACTGCCTTCTTGAATCCCAATCAGGAATTATGATTAAAGTCGCGGCGAGACAACAGAGGGCTGATGAATTGGTGTCTTTTTTTTTTTCTTTTTTGCCGTCATTCACACTTGATTGACTTCAACCTTTCAAGTGCAAAAGTCTCTCTTTTCCATTATTATTCATAGCCATCTGAGTTTTTCTAATTAAAGTGTATGAAAACAATTACTGATCCGTCGTACTGAGTCTGTTAGAGGGGATGTCTGCCTTACTGTAATGCGCGTATAAAAAGCCCACAGTTTTCTATAATGATGTGCAGCTGAGGTGTTAGATAATTTTATTCTTTTTTACTCTGTAGGGCTTTTTTTTTTATTTTTCATGATTCATTTTTCATAATTCCGAAAGATCCCAAGAAAGGACTGATCCTGCAGCTACAACCGAGCAAGGAGGTTGGAGGGAGTCTTTTTTCCTTTCCCTTTCTCCCCCCACCCTTGCCCCCAACCTTGTGCTCCCCCTTGGCTGAGGACTATAAATTAATCGGTGACCTTTCACTTCTTGGATTCCCGCTGGACTCCCCAACCACACTGGTCAGAAATGCTTTCTGTTAAAAAGAAAATAGATGGAACGCGTTTTCCTAATGATTCGCCAACAGCTAGCCGTGACCAGCTGCTGACGACCCTTGTGTGAGGGTGCAGAAGTCTGAGAGCGCACTTCTGTCACACGTGTTTGCCGGCCATGCACCTGTTCTGGTAAACATGGTGTTTCTCAGAGCCCCTCTCAGTGCTGCCTGTTGCTTCATTTTTACCTCTGTTGGCATCTAGGTTGCCGAAATTATTCTAATGCCCCTAAACGTGTTGGGGTGTTACCTTTCTTGTTGTTTATGGGGACAGGTGTCTGGGTTTCCTCTAGCAGTTGAGCCTATCACTGACGAGTCTAATAACATGTCAGCAGCTATTTTGAGCAAGGCCAGGATCTTCAAACCAATAAAAATTAATCATTTATTCAAAATATTTAATTTTGAATAGTAATCTAGGCGTTCCAATTGTTGCAACAGCAAGTGAAGATAGTATCATGATGTTCTCATTGTTGATGGGAAAATAATGCCTCCAAGTTGGGGCTGAGTGCTGCCTAGAAAGGTTAGTGATGACTACTTTCTGTTCCTATAACCTCTAGGTCAGTTCATTTCTCAGGCTGTCATCAAACAGGAGATGATTTCTAACTCATCTGGGAATATCATCACCAACTACCTTCTCACCCTATAGCAGGCCAAGGGATTTTGCTTCTTGTTAAACAAAGAACCTTTTATCCCTACATTGGATATTGAGGGCTGCTTATCACATTAACATCGGGCCAGTGATAAGTTGTTTGGACAAGCTTCTGGCCAGATGGCAGGGAAGCCTAGAGAAATGTCTGAGGATCTGACCTAAAACTTTAGCTCTTTTGATCCAGGCTAGTTCTAGAATTGCAATGGCCATGGTCAAAGTGGGCTCCCCCTGTTGTGGAATGCTGCGTGGGGCACCCTCTGCAGCTGGGACACTGGCCAGAGGCTCCCTCTGATGCTGGGTACCTCAGTCAAAGACTTGAGAAGAAATCCTAGCTTCATGAGTCATAAGAAATGCTCGTTTGCTCTCATCTCAGCTTGTAAAGGGTTACGAAACGTTGTTTCCTAGAAGATCTGCCAGTGTGTCTACGTGTCCTTAGCCTTCCTTTGTTCTGTTCTCTTCTTTGCACCCTTTCCTTTGCTCTTATTCCCCTCCTCTTCTTGCCTGAATACATTTTGAAAACAGTACTACAATGCTCCCTGCTTCAAGATTACAGTGTACTTACTAGGTATGATTTAATTAGGGCCCTTATTATGTTTTCAGCAGCTTAAGGTGGGCCTTTCAACTTATCTACCTAATTGGTTGCACAAGAAGTTTCACAGCCCATGACAAAACATTGTCAGTGATCAAAGTCAAAATTCTGCATAAAGGAAAAATATTAATAATGAGATTATTCTTCAAGTGTGCACTGCTAATTATGTCCAGAATGTAACCGTAGAAACACTTTTGACTGATGTGAGCTTTGTCTAATAAACATGAATCTTCAGTGAGCTATGAAAAGTGACACCTCCAGCTTTGCACTGGTGAAGGCTAATTTTGCTTATTAAATAAATTTTACACATTTCCCCATTTTGTGTCTCTTTCTTCTCCATTTGACTCTCCTTATTTCTCTGCCTCTTGCTCCCCAGGTGACCACGCCTGAGATGGTGATGCCCAGCAGTATGTTCCTCCCAGCAGCTGCTCCAGATCGAGACGGGAACTCCGCCATGGAGGAGACAGGAAAGCAGGCTGGTTAGTGTCATGATTCTTGACCCCTGTGAAGGGAAACACAGTGAAACGTGGGGCCAGAATTTTCATAGGGCAAGGGTGCCAAGAATCCTTTACAGTGTTCCTAACTAAGGTGAATGTAACTGGTCAAGAGATGAGTGACATTGCTATCGGCTACGTTATGCTCTGGTTCTGAGCATGTATTTGAATCTCTTCATAGAGAAAATCAGGTGAGAACCAGTGGGATTTCAGTGGACACATGTCCCCTTAGGGAGTGAATAACCAGAGTCAAGTCAGTAGCCCCTTAACTCACCATCTTAAGCTGTTAAACACTCCATCTCTGAGGACTTAATTACTGGGGACTTGTGGAGAATGTGGCTGATTTCAGGGCACCAGGTTAGTTGTCTCTCTAGGAGCTGACTCTACACAAAGTTCGTTGAGTCTTCTGGGATTGCCTTAGGGTGCAGCAGCATAGAGGTGCATGGGGAAAGGACATTGGTGTAGACATGGACATTGCTAGAGGTGGTGCCCCACAGTGGTTCCTAGCTAGACAGATCATTAGACCTCCATTTATGAGGCTCTCCGACATCCTTCAACTCTTGTCAGCAAGATTTAAGTTGAGATCCCTTGTGATTTTTCCATATTGGGCAGTGGACAGCTGACCTGAAAAGGGGTCAGGATATTTATGGGTGTGATGAATCTCACTGTAGAAAAAAATTTACTGTATTTTAATAATTGGCCACTTGAATGTTCATTGCTTATTGAATAGAGATGATAGTCAAAAGTCACGTTATAACAAGAAACTAAATGCCTAAAAAGTATATTCCAAAATTTCATAAATTAAAATGGACAGCATTCTTGTAAATTCCTCATAACTTAGAATAGCATTAATTCACATATTCCACACTTTCTATCCATGTGAAAGGTAGATCAAGTTGCAAATCAGTAACCTTCAAACTAGTCCTTATGAAGTTGAGGGTTCTTGGGGAGTTCCCTGGTGGTGTAGTGGCTAAGGCTTCAGTATTGTCAACGCTGTGGCCTGGGTCCGATCCCAGCCAGGGAACTACCCATATTAAAACACACACACACACACAACAAGAAACTGAGGGTTCTGAGTCAAGCAATTAAATGCTGTTTAAAAGATCGTAATGTGATCCAGGCCTATTATGAGTCAAAAGTTTTTCTATTTCCTTTTATTCCTCTGTGTTTAACATGTACAATATTGGTGGTGGGGAGGCTGTGTGGAGAGATTCTGTGTTCAGGCTGGGAATTGCCCTCATCATCAGATTCTGTGTTCGTGATGGTAGACAGTGCTGGGTGCCATCCTTGAAACAAAGCCCTCTTTATCACCGGGCTTGATGTCTCTTTTACAGAAATCTCAGAGGATCTTGGAAAGAACATCTTGCCCTCCGTGAGCACAGAGCACAGTGGAGATGTGAAACCCTCTCCTGCTGACCCAGGCTCTGTGAGAGAAGACTCGGGCTTCCTGTGCTGGAAGAAGGGATGCAACCAGGTTTTCAAAACTTCAGCTGCTCTGCAGACGCACTTCAATGAGGTTCATGCCAAGAGGCCGCAGCTGCCTGTGTCGGATCGCCACGTATACAAGTACCGCTGTAATCAGTGCAGCCTGGCTTTCAAGACCATTGAAAAGCTGCAGCTCCATTCTCAGTACCATGTGATCAGAGCCGCCACCATGTGCTGTCTTTGTCAGCGCAGTTTCCGAACTTTCCAGGCTCTGAAAAAACACCTCGAGACGAGCCACCTGGAGTTGAGTGAAGCCGACATCCAGCAGCTTTATGGTGGCCTTCTGGCCAATGGGGACCTCTTGGCAATGGGGGACCCCACCCTGGCCGAGGACCATACCATCATCGTTGAGGAAGACAAAGAGGATGAGAGTGACTTGGAAGAGAAACAGAGCCCAACAGGCAGTGACTCTGGGTCTGTACAAGAAGACTCGGGCTCAGAACCAAAGAGAGCGCTGCCTTTCAGAAAAGGCCCCAACTTCACCATGGAGAAATTTCTAGACCCTTCTCGCCCTTACAAGTGTACTGTCTGCAAGGAGTCTTTCACTCAGAAGAACATCCTGCTGGTGCACTATAACTCCGTGTCCCACCTGCATAAGTTAAAGAGGGCCCTTCAGGAATCGGCGACTGGTCAGCCGGAGCCCACCAGCAGCCCAGACAACAAACCATTCAAGTGCAACACTTGTAATGTGGCCTACAGCCAGAGTTCGACTCTGGAGATCCACATGAGGTCTGTGCTGCATCAAACCAAGGCCCGGGCAGCAAAGCTGGAGGCTGCAGGTGGCAGCAGCAATGGGACTGGGAATAGCAGCAGTGTCCCCCTGAGCTCCTCCACCCCGAGTCCTGTGAGCACCAGTGGCAGCAGCACCTTTACCACCACCAACCCGAGCAGTACTGGCATTGCTCCAAGCTCCAGCTTACTGAGCCAAGTGTCTGCTGAAAGTGTAGCGATGCCGCCTCTGGGGAACCCTGTCAGTGCCAACATCACTTCCCCTTCAGAGCCCAAGGAGGCCAATCGGAAGAAACTAGCAGATATGATTGCATCACGGCAGCAGCAGCAGCAGCAGCAGCAGCAAGCACAGACACTGGCCCAGGCCCAAGCTCAAGTTCAAGCTCACTTACAGCAGGAGCTACAGCAGCAGGCTGCCCTGATCCAGTCTCAGCTGTTTAACCCCACGCTCCTTCCTCACTTCCCTATGACCACCGAGACCCTGTTACAGCTGCAGCAACAGCAGCATCTCCTCTTCCCCTTCTACATCCCCAGCGCCGAGTTCCAGCTCAACCCCGAGGTCAGCTTGCCAGTGACCAGTGGGGCGCTGACACTGACAGGGACGGGCCCAGGCCTGCTGGACGATCTGAAGGCTCAGGTTCAGATCCCACAGCAGAGCCACCAGCAGATCCTGCAGCAGCAACAGCAGCAGCAGCAGCAGAGCCAGCTTTCTCTGTCCCAGAGTCACTCTGCCCTCCTACAGCCAAGCCAGCACCCTGAAAAGAAAAACAAATTGGCCATCAAAGAAAAGGAAAAAGAAAGCCAGAGAGAGAGGGATGGTGTCGAAGGGGGAGAGGGCAACACAGGACCAAAAGAGTCCCTGCCAGATGCCTTGAAGGCCAAAGAGAAGAAAGAATTGGTACCAGGGGGCAGTTCCGAGCCTTCCATGCTTCCTCCTCGCATCGCCTCGGATGCCAGAGGGAACGCCACCAAGGCCTTGCTGGAGAACTTTGGCTTCGAGCTGGTCATTCAGTACAACGAGAACAAGCAGAAGGTGCAGAAGAAGAATGGGAAGACTGAGCAGGGAGAGAACCTAGAAAAGCTCGAGTGTGACTCCTGTGGCAAGTTATTTTCCAACATCTTGATTTTGAAGAGTCATCAGGAGCACGTTCATCAAAACTACTTTCCCTTTAAACAGCTAGAGAGGTTTGCCAAACAGTACAGAGAGCACTACGATAAACTGTACCCCCTGAGGCCCCAGACTCCAGAGGCGCCGCCCCCTCCCCCACCACCCCCTCCGCCCCCGCTTCCTGCAGCACCACCCCAGCCTGCTTCCACACCAGCCATCCCTGCGTCCGCACCACCCATCACGTCGCCCACGATTGCTCCAGCCCAGCCATCCGTGCCGCTCACCCAGCTCTCCATGCCCATGGAGCTGCCCATCTTCTCACCGTTGATGATGCAGACGATGCCACTACAGACCTTGCCAGCACAGCTGCCCCCTCAGCTCGGACCTGTGGAGCCTCTGCCTGCGGACCTGGCCCAGCTGTACCAGCATCAGCTCAATCCAAGCCTGCTCCAGCAGCAGAACAAGAGGCCTCGCACCAGGATCACAGATGACCAGCTCCGAGTCCTGCGGCAATATTTTGACATTAACAACTCCCCCAGTGAGGAGCAGATCAAAGAGATGGCCGACAAGTCTGGGCTGCCCCAGAAAGTCATCAAGCACTGGTTCAGGAACACACTCTTCAAAGAGAGGCAGCGGAACAAGGACTCCCCTTACAACTTCAGCAACCCTCCTATCACCAGCCTGGAGGAGCTCAAGATTGACTCGCGGCCCCCTTCGCCAGAACCTCAAAAGCAGGAGTACTGGGGAAGCAAGAGGTCCTCAAGAACACGGTTTACTGACTACCAGCTGAGGGTCCTACAGGACTTTTTTGATGCCAATGCTTACCCCAAGGACGATGAGTTTGAGCAACTCTCTAATTTACTGAACCTTCCTACCCGAGTCATAGTGGTATGGTTTCAAAATGCCCGACAGAAGGCCAGGAAAAATTATGAGAATCAGGGGGAGGGCAAAGATGGAGAACGGCGTGAGCTTACAAATGATAGGTACATTCGAACGAGCAACTTGAACTACCAGTGCAAAAAATGTAGCCTGGTGTTTCAGCGCATCTTTGATCTCATCAAACACCAGAAGAAGCTGTGTTACAAAGATGAGGATGAGGAAGGGCAGGATGACAGCCAAAATGAGGACTCCATGGATGCCATGGAACTCCTGACACCCACCAGCTCCTCCTGTAGCACCCCGATGCCCTCACAAGCTTACAGCGCCCCAGCGCCCTCAGCCAATACAGCTTCCTCCACATTCTTGCAGCTTACAGCAGAGGCTGATGAACTGGCCACCTTCAGTTCCAAAACAGAGGTGAGTGATGAGAAACCAAAGCAGGCTGAACCTCCCAGTGCACAGCCAAACCCAACCCAAGAAAAGCAAGGACAACCAAAGGCAGAGCTGCAACAGCAGGAGCAGCCCGAGCAGAAGACAAACCTGGCCCAGCAGAAGCTCCCACAGCTGACGTCCCCACCTTCATTACCACAGCCTCCTCAGCAAGCGCCCCCTCCTCAGTGCCCCTTGCCCCAGTCGAGCCCCAGTCCTTCTCAGCTCTCCCACCTGCCCCTCAAGCCCCTTCACTCGTCAACTCCTCAACAGTTGGCAAACCTACCTCCTCAGCTCATCCCCTACCAGTGTGACCAGTGTAAGCTGGCATTTCCATCGTTTGAGCACTGGCAGGAGCATCAGCACCTTCACTTCCTGAGCGCACAGAACCAGTTCATCCACCCTCAGTTTTTAGACAGGTCACTGGATATGCCTTTCATGCTGTTTGATCCTAGTAACCCTCTGCTGGCGAGCCAGCTGCTGTCGGGGGCCATACCTCAGATTCCAGCAAGCTCGGCCACTTCTCCTTCAACTCCAACCTCCACGATGAACACTCTGAAGAGGAAGCTGGAAGAAAAGGCCAGTGCGAGCCCTGGCGAAAATGACAGCGGGACGGGAGGAGAAGAACCTCAGAGAGACAAGCGTTTGAGGACAACTATTACACCAGAACAGCTAGAAATTCTCTACCAAAAGTATCTATTGGACTCCAATCCAACTCGAAAGATGTTGGATCACATTGCGCATGAGGTGGGCTTGAAGAAACGTGTGGTACAGGTCTGGTTTCAGAACACCCGTGCCCGGGAAAGGAAAGGACAGTTCCGGGCTGTGGGCCCAGCCCAGGCCCATAGGAGGTGCCCTTTTTGCAGAGCCCTCTTCAAAGCCAAGACTGCCCTTGAGGCTCACATCCGGTCCCGTCATTGGCATGAAGCCAAGAGAGCTGGCTACAACCTAACTCTGTCTGCAATGCTCTTAGACTGCGATGGGGGACTCCAGATGAAAGGAGATATTTTTGATGGAACTAGCTTTTCCCACCTACCCCCAAGCAGTAGTGACGGCCAAGGTGTTCCCCTCTCACCTGTGAGTAAAACCATGGAGTTGTCTCCCAGAACTCTTCTTAGCCCTTCTTCCATCAAGGTAGAAGGGATTGAAGATTTTGAAAGTCCCTCCATGTCCTCAGTTAACCTAAACTTCGACCAAACTAAGCTGGACAACGACGACTGTTCCTCTGTCAATACAGCAATCACAGATACCACTACTGGAGATGAGGGCAATGCAGATAATGACAGTGCGACGGGAATAGCAACTGAAACCAAATCCTCTTCTGCACCCAATGAAGGGTTGACCAAAGCAGCCATGATGGCAATGTCTGAGTATGAAGATCGGTTGTCATCTGGTCTGGTCAGCCCAGCCCCGAGCTTTTACAGCAAGGAGTATGACAATGAAGGTACAGTGGACTACAGTGAAACCTCAAGCCTGGCAGACCCCTGCTCCCCAAGTCCTGGTGCAAGTGGGTCAGCAGGCAAATCTGGAGACACCGGGGATCGACCCGGGCAGAAACGTTTTCGCACTCAAATGACCAATCTGCAGCTAAAGGTCCTCAAGTCATGCTTTAATGACTACAGGACACCCACTATGCTAGAGTGTGAGGTCCTGGGCAATGACATTGGACTGCCAAAGAGAGTTGTTCAGGTCTGGTTCCAGAATGCCCGGGCAAAAGAAAAGAAGTCCAAGTTAAGCATGGCCAAGCATTTTGGTATAAACCAAACAAGTTACGAGGGACCTAAAACAGAGTGCACTTTGTGTGGCATCAAGTACAGCGCTCGACTGTCTGTACGTGACCATATCTTTTCCCAACAGCATATCTCCAAAGTTAAAGACACCATTGGAAGCCAGTTAGACAAGGAGAAAGAATACTTTGACCCAGCCACTGTACGCCAGTTGATGGCCCAACAAGAGTTGGACCGGATTAAAAAGGCCAATGAGGTCCTAGGACTGGCAGCTCAGCAGCAGGGGATGTTTGATAACGCCCCTCTTCAGGCTCTTAATCTTCCTACAGCATATCCGGCGCTCCAGGGCATTCCTCCTGTGTTGCTCCCCGGCCTCAACAGCCCCTCCTTGCCGGGCTTTACTCCATCTAACACAGGTGGGTCCTGCTCTAGGTGATTCTCTCAGCATTAAGTAGCTGCCCAGTTAGCACTCTATGTTCTGTGGCTACCACACAAACCCTCTGAGTGCTGGGCAGATAGACAGGAACAGAACTTCAGGTTGCTTTTGTGGAGTCTCCCTAGAGCTGTGGTGCACCCAGGTCTGTGACTGCCCAGTTCAGGGATGGCTCCTCCTGTTTGGATTTGTCTCCTCTGAAACCATTCTCACGCCCTGTGTTCAACTGCACAGTAAGGGTGTATGCTATAGGGAAGAACTTGTGAGAGTCCTGGCTTATTAGATCCTGAGGTATTTTCAAGAAAGAAGTTTCCATCATAAACCCTTCTATTTAGTCCCTGTGGAAATTCTGATCCCATCAAGTATTTGCTGAAAATACAGGGCTTGGCACAAATAACACCCCTTTTTACGAGCTGGTAATCTATATCAGATCTTTTATTACAAAATCATAAGCATGTAATTCTGTACCATAACAATATCACACTTAAGTACAATGTATGACATTTGGGGGTGTGGCTTCTGCCGGACCCTGTATAAGACATTTGAGTATCCTGGCTAATTCTGGATCGTGCCCATGGACACTCATTCAAGTGAGTTTAAATCAACTCTTTACCCTCACCTCTGGTCCCTGCCCCCCTTTTACAGAGCTACATTAGTTTCTAAGGAGATTACCTTTGTACTTGAATGCACTGACCAGGAATCTTATATTGGGCAACGTGGTTTTGAATTTTGACACGTTTGTGTTAGTCTTCCAGACAGACAAAATATGTTAATGGTCATTTGTAGGAGTATTGAACCACCCCTTCATTTCCTTTTTCTCAGCTCCATTCCTTTCTTCCCCCAGCTCTCTAATTCAGAGTCATATACTTGGTAGTCTTATTTTTCCATTTACTAGGGAGTTTCACAGTTCTTCCTGTGTACCTCTCTTGTTTCTCTGGATCCACCTGTCTTTCCTGAAGTGGACCTTCACCTCCATGATCCTGTGAGACTCAGGCATGAGTCAGAAAGTTCCCCCCACAGCCTGCACTAACCAGTGACATTACCAAAGGAGAGCCCTTCAAATGAAGTGCCTCTTTGCCTTCAAAAGGTGTCCCCATTTCTAGGTCTGGAAGCAGTTCTGCTGCTTCCCAGAGAATTCCTGGCTGAATCAGATCCAAGTGTGACAATTTTGGCAAGAGTTTTATAGAACACAAGGCTACCTCAATTCCTGGTCCCAGTCTCTCCAAAGAGAAGGACAAGAAAATAGAGCATTTAAGATGTAGAAGTTGTTGCTCATGTGTGTTGGCAAGTCATGTCACAGAAGGTTATTCAAGCCAGCTAGACATAAGAAACCAGCTTCGGAACATGGCCAGACACGGGACTGCTTGCATCCCAGGACCTTCCAACATTTCATAATAATGTGAAAAAATTAGAATCAGAATGTCTGATGTATTCCCCTTGTTTTACAGATGAGAAAACTGAGGCCCAGAGAGGTCAAGACCATTCAGCAAGCTAGGGGAGGAGCCAGGGCTCCCACCCAGGCCTCCGGGCTCCTTCCACAACACCCAATATGAGCCAGTCAGTCAACAGGTATAATGCTTAGTGCTACTCAGGTTCTGACCACTTAGAATGGACTCAAGATAGAAAGATATGCTCTTCATCACTCAAAGCAGCCAGATGTGCCCCAGTTACCAGCTCCCTCCTGATTGCCCTGCAGCTCACAGGAGTACTGGATCTGGAGTGGGAGGGAAGAAACTTGTGTTTAGTATGTCGGGCCCGATGGCAAGCTCTTTCCCTATGGCCTTTCATGTAAATCCCTACAACCATTTACTGTGGAAACCTGAGGTTCCCAGCAGTCAGTCAGCTAACGGACCCAAGAGCATGGCAGGTGTGTGTCACTCACACTCCACACTGCATCAGTCTGACTCCTAAGGGACGTGACTAGGTCTCAGGGGGAGGACATGCCTTGCTTGGTTCTGGTCTTAACAGATGAGAAAACTGAGGCCATGGAATTACTATGAGAATGTATTGAGCTACTGTACTGAACATGGCTAGTGGCTAGTGCAGAGCTTGGTTAAATAGCAGGGTTCAGTAAGTATTTCTTAAAATTCTGAATCTCTTATGCAGACTGTCAGTTTAAGATACAGAAAGTCAGTTTAAAGATTCTGAGCTGGATGTTTCTCCTGAAAGCCTGATGTTACAGACATAGGGAAAATCTCTAGACGTTCCTTCTTTACCCTTCCTTTTGGCTCTGGTTCCAACCTAACACTTGGAGCAGGCCCATTGCCTAGAGGAGGACAGAAAGAATTCAAAATTCATAATCCGTTCTGTTTCCACCTCATTTGTGCCAATTTAACCGACAAGGCTTTTTACTAAGTTTTTCTGAGTCAGACTCATCTCTTCTGGTTTCAGTCCCTTATGTGCATAGAGGAAATTGGATGACTTAATCTCAGAGGTCCCTTCCTGCTCTTTTGGAAGAGTACGTTAATGATGTACTTCACTATGCAAATATTAATGGATGTTTTTCTGGGATTGGCAACTTGAGACAACCTTGTTCTCTTCATCTGAAATTTGAGGGTTTTTAAATGCAGTGTGATAGCCCAGCAAACATCACACCGCTGTAGCCAGCATTGTCTTCTCCCAGGTCTGGGCTTCAGAGTGTCTTCTCATGAAGACGGTGTTGTGTTGTAGAACCCCCCTCCCAGACACAGCTTTCTGGCAGGAGTGGTCCAGATGAAATGGTGAGGGACTGTAGGATTTTTTTTATGTAGGATCTGTGGTGTTCTCTGAAGTGAAAGGGATGTATACTGTCTAGTTTCTTGGGTGTGGTGAATATAAAGGTGATCTGAAGGCTGCAGCCTGTGAACTCTCCTCAAACTCTTGTCTCTTCTCAGCATTTCATCGTCCAGCATGCCCTGTCCCCCCACACCACCTGGTGAGTCTTTACATATCGGTATCTTAATGTACAGGTTTCCTTTGCTATCCAAAAGTAGAACGTTCTTATTGAAACGTTTCATAAGCTAAAATGGCATGAAGTGAGGAAGCAATGACCGTAGGACATTATCTTGCTAAAGGATGTACAAAATAAATCAAGATATAGCATAGCTCACACACACAACTCAGAGCTATGGCAGCTTGATGCTGGGATCTAAGTGTGTAGTTCCTGGGGCAGGAGTTTGGCGGGGCCACTCTTGTTGCTTGGGGCGCACGCTGTCTCTTGAATGGCTCACTGCAAAGCACACTGAACACTATTTTCACTTCTTGTCTTTTTTCGTAAAAGTGCAAAATTCCTCTTTGGGTTTCAGTGAGTGAAAACAGGTATTAGTGTGGGTATATTGGTAAAAGCAAAGCGGCATAAAATGGACTTTTGAAAACCAGGGATACCTGTACCAGCAGCAGTAACAGCGTCTTCCATCCCCCTGGGACAAAGGCTCAGACCAGAAGACAGGCATGGGCTTGGGAGTGTATTAGACTCTGGGCTGAGTGGAGGCTTTAAAGGTAGTGGCAGATTAGGCCTGCATGTGACTGAAGATAGGGCTGTAACCCCTGTGAGTCGTGACATGGTCACTGACCTTTAACCACCCATAAGCAGTGGTGCTTCATGTAGGTTGTGATGGTGGCAGCACTTTGGGCTGTTCCATTTCTGACATGCTTTTCTCTTCTTCCTGTGGCTACTTTCTCAACAGCTACAACCCTAGCCTTCCATATGCCATTCAAACAGGAGTAAAAGGACAAACTTAATTTTTCCAGCGGACTCTAGCATCTAGAATCTTATTCCTAGATAGTTACATTTTCTCAACGGATTTGGTAAAGCAGATCACCTGGGCCAAGGCAGGGGACCGGTTTCCCTGAATGGACTACTCTTACTTCTCCCCATTCCTCCTCCTCTCTCTGCCCTCCTAATGTATCCATTCAGCTGCAGCAATGGAAGTCACAGAGGTGCATGTATACAGCCTGTTGTTTGTTCACATGGCCTTGGGGCCGGGCCAGGTTTCTTGCCTGCCTGCACTGCCTTTTCTCCTGTTGCTTCGCTCTTCCAGGTAACTTTTAATGGTATCTCTTGACTGTAGTATTTCTGTGAAGCTTTGAGGAAGGCCTTTGGTCCCAGCAGGAAAAAGCTAGTTCAGGGGCCTCCAGATGAATTACCTCAGGCTAAATGAATGGTAGCTGGCAACGAGGCAAAACACACATGAATGCGTAGGGTAGGTGTGGCCTGTTGGGCAGGAAGGTTTTGGACGTTGTTTAGTTGAAAGGGAAAGTAGGAGAGCTGGCCCAGATTTGGGTCCTGATTAGAATACAAGGCATCCAACCCTGAGCCTGGTGGGATACCTTTGCTGAAAGCATCGGTTTTGAGAGAATCCTTCAAGTTTAAAGGTTGAGATTGCAGACTTTGTGCCAGTGACACAGGTCAAACATCTTGAGCTGCTCCCTCACCACCCAGACTGACACGTGATTTCTCTGTCTCCATTCTTTTCAGCTTTAACATCTCCAAAACCGAACTTGATGGGTCTGCCCAGCACAACAGTTCCTTCCCCTGGCCTCCCCACATCTGGATTACCAAATAAGCCGTCCTCAGCGTCACTGAGCTCCCCAACCCCAGCACAAGCCACCATGGTGATGGCCCCTCAGCAAAACCCCCAATCCCAGCAGCCGCCGCAGGTGCAGCCACCGCCAGCAGCCCAGCCGCCACCTGCACCACAGCTCCCGCTGCAGCAGCAGCAACAGCAGCGCAAGGACAAAGACAGTGAGAAGGTAAAGGAGAAGGAAAAGACACACAAAGGGAAAGGGGAACCCCTGCCTGTCCCCAAGAAGGAGAAAGGAGAGGCCTCCACAGCAGCCACAGCCACGATATCAGCCCCACTGCCCACCATGGAGTATGCAGTGGACCCTGCGCAGCTGCAGGCCCTGCAGGCAGCCCTGACTTCGGACCCCACAGCGTTGCTCACGAGCCAGTTCCTTCCTTACTTTGTACCAGGCTTCTCTCCTTATTATGCCCCCCAGATCCCTGGCGCCCTGCAGAGCGGGTACCTGCAGCCTATGTACGGCATGGAAGGCCTGTTCCCCTACAGCCCTGCACTGTCGCAGGCCCTGATGGGGCTGTCCCCGGGCTCCCTACTGCAGCAGTACCAGCAATACCAGCAGAGTCTGCAGGAGGCGATCCAGCAGCAGCAGCAGCAGCGGCAACTGCAGCAGCAGCAGCAGCAGCAAAAAGTGCAGCAGCCCAAAGCAAGCCAAACCCCAGTCCCCCCTGGGGCTGCTTCCCCAGACAAAGACCCTGCCAAAGAATCCCCCAAACCAGAAGAGCAGAAAAACGCACCCCGTGAGGTGTCCCCCCTCCTGCCGAAACCCCCCGAAGAGCCAGAAGCAGAAAGCAAAAGTGCGGACTCCCTCTACGACCCCTTCATTGTTCCAAAGGTGCAGTACAAGTTGGTCTGCCGCAAGTGCCAGGCGGGCTTCGGTGACGAGGAGGCGGCGAGGAGCCACCTGAAGTCCCTCTGCTTCTTCGGGCAGTCTGTGGTGAACCTGCAAGAGATGGTGCTTCACGTCCCCACGGGCGGCGGCGGCGGCAGTGGCGGCGGCAGCGGCGGCGGCGGCGGTGGCAGCGGCTCGTACCACTGCCTGGCGTGCGAGAGCGCGCTCTGTGGGGAGGAAGCTCTGAGTCAACATCTCGAGTCGGCCTTGCACAAACACAGAACAATCACGAGAGCAGCAAGAAACGCCAAAGAGCACCCTAGTTTATTACCTCACTCTGCCTGCTTCCCCGATCCTAGCACCGCATCTACCTCGCAGTCTGCCGCTCACTCAAACGACAGCCCCCCTCCCCCGTCGGCCGCCGCCCCCTCCTCCGCTTCCCCCCACGCCTCCAGGAAGTCTTGGCCGCAAGTGGTCTCCCGGGCTTCGGCCGCGAAGCCCCCTTCTTTTCCTCCTCTCTCCTCATCTTCAACGGTTACCTCAAGTTCATGCAGCACCTCAGGGGTTCAGCCCTCGATGCCAACAGACGACTATTCGGAGGAGTCTGACACGGATCTCAGCCAAAAGTCCGACGGACCGGCGAGCCCGGTGGAGGGTCCCAAAGACCCCAGCTGCCCCAAGGACAGTGGTCTGACCAGTGTAGGAACGGACACCTTCAGATTGTAAGCTTTGAAGATGAACAATACAAACAAAAGAATTTAAATAAAAATTAATAACAAACCAATTTCAAAATAGACTAACTGCAATTCCAAAGCTTCTAACCAAAAAAAAAAGAAAAAAAAGAAAAAAAAGAAAAAGCGTGGGTTGTTTTCCCATATACCTATCTATGCCGGTGATTTTACATTCTTTTCTTTTTACTTTTAATATATAAAGAAAACACCCCTTAACCCTGTTACATTGTGTCCTTTTGAAGGTACTATTGGTCTGGGCAAACAGAAGTCCGCAGGGCCTCCCTCACGTCTTTGGAGCTTAAAAACCCCTTGTATATTTGCCCCTTTTCAATAAACGCCCCACGTTGAGAGCACAGAGGAGCCCGGCATGCACTGTATGGGAAAGCAGTCCACCTTGTTCCAGTTTTAAATTTCTTGCTATCTTAGCATTCAGATACCAATGGCTTGCTAAAAGAAAAAAAGAAATGTAATGTCTTTTTATTCTCAGGTCAATCGCTCACACTTTGTTCTGTTTTCAGAATCATTATTTTATTTTTTTTTTTTTGTTTTTCTTTTGTTGTTGTTTTTGTTCCAGAAAAGATTTTTTTGTTTTCTTAATTTAAAAACAGGCAGAAAGTATTCGATAAAAACAATGTGAACTGCTTTAGCTTTCTGGGGATTTTAAGGATAGCTTTTCTGCTGAAGCCAATTTCAAGATGAAAAGTTAAGCACTCCCACTTTCAGAAAAAAAAAAAAAAAAACCACACACACACAAAGAGTGTTGAGGACTCGTAGCTTAAAAAAAAAAAAAATAAGTTTTAAAAAGTGACTTTCTGTATTTATGATAGATATGACCATTTTTGGTGTTGAGTAGATTGTTGCATTGGAAATGAACTGAAGCAGTATGGTAGATTTAAAAGGAAAAAAAAACCTTTTGTGTACATTTAGCTTTTTGTATGGTCCAGCTGACAGCTCCTCATTTGATGTTGTCTTGTTCCTTCCTAGCAGATAGATTGCAATCCGTTGATTTGCCTAAGCTTTTCTCCCCTTTGTCCCTTAATTCTACTTTCTCTTTCCTCCTCCCACTTCGTATCCGATAATCTCCCACTTAAGGTAGCTGCCTTCATTTCTTAGAGGGTAGCTGCAGAATTATTTTATAAAACTAAAGAAAGAATTTCAAAGGGTTCTAGGGGTCATTAGGATCCTCACAGATTATTTTTGGTTGGGGAGTTGAAACTTTTTAAAGGCATATAATTCTAGTTACATGTGTCTGTTAGCCTTGTGCATTTATTTTTTTATTTATCCTTCCTTTGGTTTTTCTTTTTCACCCCTTTTCCTCCTTGTTTAGTAGATGCTTCAAATATTTCTTTCCTAAGCTAAAGCATTTTTGATTTGTGTAATTGGACTGTGTGATTTTCTTTTCTAAAAAAAAACAAAAAACCAACAAAAAAAAAAAACGGTTTTGGTTAGGGGTTTGGATTTTGTTTTTGTTTTGTTTTCTTTCCTCTCTCAGAAAAATAAATTTCATGCTTTAAATAAAATCCAAAGACATACCCTTTCACTGCTGATGCAGAAAAAAGGGAAAGGGTTCTTGTTACTTGAGAATTTGTTTCAGATTTAAACAAACAAGACTTAGTTTAATAAAAGAAAGCATAAAACAAAAGATTCCCAGGTTGTTATGTGCTTCTTCTGCAAGCAGAGAGGCAGCTGTTAATGACAATTCCATATACCAAAAGACACATTTTTTACTTCAAAGTTTTGTCCTTGTGTTAGGCAGTCTGAGCGGCGAGTGATCCAGAGCGCAGCCAACAAAGAAGCAGATAGCAATGTACAGAGAGCAAAAACGGAACCGTACATGAGGCACTTGTGTTTATGTTGAGATCCGTATTCCTGTAACACAACACAACGCACCATACGCCCTTTCTCATCTAAATGATAAAAAAAAAAAAATTGGTCTGAACTTTGAAAGGAAAACTTTGTGCTGCTATAACGTAGATTTTGGAGACAAATAGATGCTTTGCTGTTTCATTTTCATAGCCAATCATCAACAGAAACAATCTCCCTTTGCCCCCAAAGTGTGAAATCCTTCTCCCCTTCATTCTCTTCCTTATGTTTCAAAAGGGAACTTTGAAGACTGTGAATGCAGGTTCCATTGGTCACCTTTCGGGCTTCTTTCCCCAGTGCTGAAGCCACTCATCGACTTTGCAAAAGACTGGAGCATTCCAAGATCTGAAAATGGATTTCTTTTTTTCTTTTTTGTCTTGTCTTTTTTAGCCGGGACTATTTTATTTTTATGAATTTGTTTTTAGTTTAATGAAAGAGTAGGTCCTGAACTGTTGTACATATTTCTAACTAGGCTGATGCACAGTGCAAATTCCTTTTTTAATTTTTTAAGTAGAAATACTAAAGAATAACATCTAACTATTCATATCAGTATCCAGGTTTAGCATAAGGTGTCAAAAACAAGTATGCAAAATATTTGCTGTTTTAACAAGCTATTTTCTTTTAACAAGAATTCTTGTATTTCTCCCTGTGTTTGAGATGAACATTTTTAAATTTTAAAGTTGTACAGTTTTTGTTTTCCATTATTTTATCGTTTGTAACTCTATGAAATATATATATATTTTTTGCCATTTAATTGTTGTATGTTACTCTGTGTCTGTATCATATAGAAAAAAATTGTTTGTTTTTGGTTCTCTATGTGATACCAATTAACAATTTAACACTAGCTTGATCTGTCAAATTCTGCTAGGTCTTTTCTGTAAACTTTGTTTTTAAAAATGATGTTGCTTGGTAAATAGTGCAATTTCTATCCCTTTCCCACCCCCCAATTTTAAATTCATTTCCTTGTAATTTTGCCACTCCCTCTCCAAAGGTTCTCTCTCTTCCCCCTCCCTCCCCCGTCTCTCTTTGGAGCTACTATGCCATCCTCCCCCTGTGAGGCAGAGTGACTTTCAGTGTTTTGTTATGCCATGCCTTGACCTGTGGGTGTATTTGGCAGCAACAAGGTGGTTGGTTGGGTAGATTGGCTAAGCATGCTTCCACCCACCAGTGGTCCTCTGAGGGGTTATATGATTGTTTCAACCTGGTGTGGGTTGCACACTTAATGCTTTCCTCTACAACTCTGCCCACATATACGTTCATTGAAAAAAAGAAAAAATAATTCTCAGCATTAACCCAGAAGTAGCAAAGCAGTCAGTGATGGTGAAAATTAGAGGTCAGACATCAGCTTGTCAGATGTTGGCAGGCTAACATCCACCATGGCTATGACATTGTATCATTTACAAAGCATGAATTCACTACAACGCTCAACTGTTTAGACTGGTCTCATATGAGAGAATTTATTCCTGTCTGCTGCATAGTAGGTAACTGAATAGGATATCCCAACTCACTTTTTAAATTAGTTCTTCACTTCCATTGACACTTCATATTTTGGTTATTTTTTGTTTTCCCTAATACTCCACAGTGTGGGCTGGTGCTAGACATCATTGAGGCACAGCACCATTGACCCACAGGATGGGAGTTATTTCATCCAGCCTTCCAAAAAGAATCTTAAGATGGAAACACACACACACACACACACACACACACACACACAGAAAAGTTTAATCTAGGAATTTTTTTTAATTAAAAGCTATTTAAAGAGATGAATGTGGCCAAAGTTTTACACGATTGAAAATAAAGTAAAACAGACGGCATGTGTTTAAACCTGAGTTTATCAGGCATGGCAGGAAGTTGCAGGAGAGAGAGGCAGTGACCCAAGCCAGTGCACTTGATGTTCATGGACATATATTTTTTTTAAATAATAAATTAAATTAAAACATTTTAAATAGAAGCATAAATTGAGTTGGTTGTTTGTTGGCGCTGAGATACTGCCCACTGTGAAACAAAGCTTTGACTAGTTTTTTTGTTTGTTTGTTTACTTTTCAGGGGGGAGGGGGGCAAGTTTGGGTAGGAAAGAAAGCATAAATGAACGTGACCCTGAGGTGAAAAGGTATATGAACAGCCTTTGCAATGTACAAAAAAATTTAAAAAAAAAATTTTAAAAAACCAAAACAAAAAAAAATTTTAAAAAATAAAAAAATAAAAAAAAAATAGAGCAAGTGAAACCAAAAATGATGTTCTTGGTGTTTTTCTATAATGTAGTCTTGTTAGCTTTTTTGTTACTGTAACAATGCTGATCTCGAACTGTACCAAAATACATGGAAACTAACAAACAGAACCACATGGAACTTTCAAACTGAAAAAAAAAAAATTGTCACAAAAACTTTGTTGTCATAGTTAAGTTGATTGTAGATGGTAATTGAATATACTCCTTTGAAAATATTTCATCAAGTATGTTTCCTGCTCATTGTGATACATTAAAAAAATATGAGCAAAAGTTCTCTCTGTCAACAGATTTTGTGTGTGTTCATGTGTGAGAGAGAAAGACGTTGATGGCTAATGAAGTGTAAATTTGAACAGTATCTTGAGGGATACTTATTTCAAGGTACACAAACTCTGGTATTCTAAGTGTCCTTGTATTTCCCATCCCTGGCAGTCATAAAAGTGCCAGAGGTTTTGACCATGATAGTGACTTCATTGAGAAGTGTAATCCCGATGGCTTAGATAATATTTGGCCCCAGAGAATCCTAATAGCACTTACATTTTTAATTCAAATGTTCATATAAGAATGTCATACACTTGGCACCATGAGCAAAAGTTTCACTGATGGCCAGGAGAGAGGTAAGTTCAACTTCTCTGAAATGGGAATTGGATCCAATGTTTATGATAGGAGGATATGAAAGGTAAGTTTAATTAAGTGGATGACTGACTACATTTACCTCTCCTAGCAAAGGACTTTTCTAACTCCCTGTTAGAGTAGAATTTGACATAATTGTCTGCAAAATAGTAGTACCATTAGTAGTTCCCACATATAAGAGTACTCAGTACTCTTATCAAAAACCCTCCCTTATAACAGAAATTCATTAATAAGGAATACATCCAGAATCAAGCCCAAAGGCCTTCCATTCATCTCTAATTTATAGGCACTGCTGATAAATAATTTACAAAACTTTTGCAACTGGGCTTGGATAGCATTGCAGGCTAATGGTGTCCTTGCAAGGTCTGCAGCACCTGCCCTCGGCCAACAGGGGTCTTTTCTACCCCAGGAGTTAGGCTATGAAACCCTCTTCTATTGGCTCAGACAGCCACTGTCAACCAAGTCTTATTTTTTAATTCCTGCAGCAGGCATTCAAGAAGAAGCAGTGACCCTATTAACTCAAAATTTCAGATAATTCTACAGTTGGCACAGGCATTACTAAGTGCTCAGGAAGAAATAGCTGGTTCCCTTGGTGGTGCTGGAGCCTCTATGCCGAATAAGTAGTGTCACTGTCCCTAATGAAACCATGCTCTTTCCCTAGGCATTGCACCTTTCTTGTGGGTGTTCCTGGAGGAGCAGATGGCTTCTACCTCAGTTTTCTTGGCACACAGTTATATCACTAATCCTTCTTCCTACCCCACGAAAAGTTAGTGTGATAAAAATTTTTCAGACCCAAAGCCACGTCTACCTTTCCAAGCTATAATTATTTCAGGATCTGGCAGGATCACATTGAAATGTTTTAAATGGAGCTAGCTTTGCAGAGAAGTTTTGCTGCCTCAGCTCACTGGAGGAAGGTCACTACAATGCAAATTCTTCTAAAGATAAATTTTTAACAAGAAAATAAGACAAAACCTTAGTGATGGTTGAGCTCTTTATGTCAGAAAATCTCTAAGCACCTAAATTACGTTGAGAGAAGGTGGAGCAAGGGATTCCTTCTGTTATTGGAAAAGCTTTTTTTCCTAAGGGAAAAGAAGCTTCCAATATGGCTTCAATATCATGCTCGTGCGGATATTAATCTTAGAGTTAATAGCGTTTTACCCCTGGAAAATGTGAAATGGCCACATCTCAAAATGGCTGATATGTGTTAAGTCAGGTAGCTGTTTCTAATTTTGCTTTAAAGAAATGTCTGCCATGCCTAACTCCTGTTAATAGACTAATGACCTTCCAAACCTCACTTTTAACAAGTTTAGACTTTAAGTTACAAGAGCACAAGAAGTTTAAGAGTCAAGTTGAAGGATGAGAAGTTTGCACCTGCTGCTCTGCTCTGCAGCTATAATTACAGCAGGGCAGATGCACTCGCTCAGTCTCTGTACATTACTGCTAGGGGTGGACCATCCAGGGCCATGGCAAGACTTGCAAAGAAATTAGTGCTCTCAGGGCCATTAAAGTGGTGGCAGCTTTCCATTACTTTTTACTTCATGGCACAAGTATGTCTTCCTTCCTTCCCTCCCTTCTTTCCTTCCTCCCCCCTCCTCCCCTTCCTTTCTCTTTCACTCTTTAAAACTAGAGGGACATGTTTTTAAGCTGTCTTACCCAATTAATTTTGATTCCTCTGTGTTCTCCAGTTTTTTAATTACAGGTGCAAAAGTAAATGTGTTCTTTATCCTATGTAGAAAAAGCAGACAAAGACATTATTTAATGCAACGTGAATCCCTTATTAACATGGGAATGAAAACTTTCAGGTGAACTGTTTTTACTCTTGCACCAAGATCGCCTGGCCTTAGAAATGAGTGCTAAGGATTAGGATTAGCAAGAGAGAAACAAATCAGTGGTCTGTGATATCAAAAGCTTTGTTTGGACACTCACTATTCCCTGCCGTGCTACTCTCAATACACGACTCTTCCCTAAACCCCATTAAACATTGCTTCTGTCTTTTAGAGCCCCTCATAATGCCTTACTTACATTTTCATGCCACCTGAAAAATATTTTGTAGAATTACTTCCTGTTTGTTCCTCAAAATGATCTAAAAGATAGGCAAAGAGGGTGACATCACCCCTGAGTGACATCTATTCCAGGTGTTTAGAACAGTGAGGTAATGAGGAGAAAGGGACTAAACTTGTGTTTATTCTCTGTCCAGGGCAACTTCTTCCCACCACACTATTTCTTGACAGTGGGTTCAGGAGTCTGACTGACAGGCTTCATATTCTGACTGCATCAGTTTGACTTTGCTTGTGTTGTTTATTTCCACGGTAAAATGAGGATAATGGTACCTGCTTCATAGGGTTGTTATGAAGATTAAATAGATTATTACACATAAAATGTTTCAAACACTGCCTGGCACATGCTGAGTGCTAAATATCTGTTGCTACTATGGTATTAACTCTCCACTTTTCCTTTGCTGTAGTTCCCTTGTGATTACAATTTCCTATCTCTCATTTAATGTCACATAGGGTTTGGGGACTGCAGATGTATAAGTCAGTTTCATCAAGCCTTTCCCATACATTTATATCTGGTGCTTCCTTGTCTGTATGTATCTCAGAGGGTCCAGCAATTCTTCAGGGAGCCTCTACTCATGGGTTGTACAGGAATATAGGACAGGAGTTTGCATTTCAGATACTCATTGCCCAACTTCTAGTGATTAATTTGGTCAGAGGAAAGAATGGCTTGTAGTTGGCTTTTATTTGCAAGACAAGACATATTACTGCTTCACCATACCTTGACAGGTAAGCAGCTTAAATGCTCAGGGTTACAGAACAGAGAAAATGGAATAAGTTGTGATAATTTGTCCACTGCCTATTTTGAGGTGGTCCACAGATACACAGGTTGAGAGCATCTAAACAGACTATGAGAGTGAATAAATTGTACCTGAAACCAAATGGAAAGAGGAATACACACAAAGAAATACTGCAAGAGGATCTGTTTACCCCAAAATACAGGAAGAGTTTTTAAAAATACTACTATTCTAGTAACCTGAAAAATAAACATCTGGAAGAGGCATGAGAGTGAGTAAAAACTAAATTAGCCTAGAGAAAAGGGTTGAATAGATAGCCTTATATATAAGGACTCATCTGTGATAGAGGCTTTATGAAGCTGTGGCTCTATCTGTAAACTTTTCTCCATTTTAAATCAGAAACTGATGGTACTGGAAATAAGGGTGCTGATTGGATATCAGAAAGCTAGTAAAGGCTATGAAGGATGGATGACTGGTGGGTGATTTTTCCTTTTTTTTTTTTCCTGAGGATAATAACATTTAAATGTAGCTTTGGCACATTGCCTTTTAGAACATCATACAATGTGTTTGGTTTCTTTGTTATATGGTACTAAGTCTGACATTGCATAGTTTTCAAAGTCTGATTTGTATTCAGTAGAATTTGTTTCTTACAATACTGTAAACATGTTGCTCCACTATTGCCTCATCTGAATTATTTCCAATAAGAAATCTGCTATCACCCTTATTTTTAAATGTATTTTCTTCTCTAGTTGCTTTTAAGGCTTTTCTCTTTATCACTAGTTTTATCACATCATGTTTTGATTATGATGTACCTTGGTGTAGTTTTATTTATATTTCTTGTGCTTAGAGTCTGTTGAGTTTCTTGGATTTGTAGAGTATTCCTTTTCATCAAAATTAGAAATTCTTCAGCCATTATTTCTTCAAATATATTTTCTCCTGTCCCTTCCCCTCCAACTGCACACCCAGGGTCTACAATTATATATGTATTAGGACATTTGAAGTTAACCTAGAGCTTACTGGTGCTCTGGTTTTATCAAGGATTTTTAGAGGGGGGTTATTCTTTTCTCTGTGTGCTCTATTTTTGATATTTTCCAATGCTATGTCTTCAAGTCCACTAATCTTTTCTTCTAATCTGCCATTAATCCCATCCAATGTTTTTTTTTCATCTATTAGTTTTCATCTCTAAAAGTTTTATTTGGATCTGTCTTTTATGTGCCATGTCTCTACTTTTGAACATATAAAATAAAATTATAATAAGTACTTCACTATCACCCTCTGCTAACATTCCATAAATTCTGAGTTGGTTTCAGTTGATTGATTATTCTCCTCATTATGAGTTCTGTTTTCCTGCATTTTTGCATGCCTGGTAATCTCTCATTGGATACCAATCATTATGAATTTTACCTTGTTAGGTGCTGGATATTTTTATATTCCTATGAATTTACAGTTTGTTAGGATGCACTTAAGTTATTGAAAATTCTTCAGTTCTTATCTTTTAAGTTTTGTTGGGCAGGACCATTTAGTCAAGGGCAATTATTCCCCACTACTGAAGAAGGACCCTTCTGAGAACTCTACTCAAATGTCCCACAAACTGTTCCTCACAATGTGTGAGCATCAGATGCTAGTCCCTCCTACTCTTGATTCTTTCTAGCCTCAAGTAGTTTCCTAAGATGCATACACTGGTCAGCACTTTTCTGAAAACTTACAGGGGACCCTCCAGAGGTTTCTTGGTACTCTATCCTGCAGATTCTAGCTGTCTTGGTCTTCTCAGCCTCAGCTTTATCTCCTCAACTCAAGTAGTCTGCTGTGCTCCACCTAGGTTTCTCACCCTGTACTGTGGCAATAAGGTGAGATACTCATAGGGCTTACCTTATTTGTGTCTCAGGAATCACTGTCCTTCACTGTGTGATATCCAGTGTCTCAAGAACTATTCTTTCATATGTTTTATTTTGTATTTTTAGTTATTACAACTGGGAAGGGTATAAGGTAAGAGTCCATGCCATTCAAAAGTGCTACCTACACATACAAAATTCCCCAGAAGGTTTGAATTAACACCAGAATCTGATTTATTTGGACATGATATGTTGCTGATTCACTGTTAGGATCAAAGGTTGCAACTAATTCAGATCAGAGTTGGAAGAAAGCTAGATAAATGTTAAATTCTTCTAGCCACTTGTTGTCTTGCCATAATGCCACACAGAGTACGAAAACCATTACTTAGGTTTTGAAGGTGTAAGTTACCCATGGATGCAGAGGTAGAATTAACAGTAAAACACTATTTTTAACGCTTCCCCCTTGACTATACGTACAGTTATCACTATTCATAAAGTTATTCAAGTCTTAAAAAAACACTTCATTGCAATGTCTTCCTTCACACAGAACATTTTTTAGGCTAACTAAATGTGGCTCAAGAAAATCCATTAATTTGAAAGTGTGGTTCTCAATCTGAGATTAATTCATTGCACTGAGTAATACAGAGGAATGATAAAAATCAGGCCCCAAATGACACTAGTCATTCTTGCTAAACTTAAATCATGTTTTTGCTTGTATGTTTGTTATTTTGACAAAAATTTTTTCCTACTTTAAATGGGCATATAATATATCCGTAAGTGAAATTCTTAAAGTGTTAACTCATTACTTGCTTTCAAAACTCTCAAGATTTGTTCCAGGGTACCTTTCCCATTATACTTATCTGCAGATAATCTGCTCCACTAAAACTAGACTACCTTCCAAACACACCCTGTACTGTCCCTTCTAAAGGCATAACTAATATCATTTACTCCATGACATATCACATCCGCCCTATCCCTTTTCTGACCCCTGATAACAGCCCATGTAATGCCTTACAAATTTGGCAATGATTCATGTATGTATCTTATCCTTAGATGGCCTCCTATCCTACCTTTACATTTAATGGTTGAATGACTGAATCAATTAATTAAAGAATGAATGAAGGAAAGGGTATTCGCCCTCATCTTTAGGCTTTTTATGGGAGGAGAGATTTTAAATGGGTAAGTGAATACAAACAGAATTATATAAGGCCAGGGTCAAATACTTTAAAAATATTTCAGTCCCCAAACCTTTTCTAAAGCAAACAGAGAGGGACATTTTTCAGCAGATACGAACAGAGAATAAAAATTAATGAAAAATTTAAATTGGAAAGGATAAAAACTATAGTTGGCAAATGTTTTCTTTTTAAAAGAGAATATAATTGCAATAAATAACAGTTTTGGAAAATGGAAGTACTACTTAAACCCGTTTGTAGCTGTCACCCAAATTGAAGGGTGGTATTAAGTAGTTATTTGAAAGGAATAATACATGGTTATGTTTTTCTAATCAAAATGCAAATATTTGTAGAATGTATGAAAGCTAGGCCTCCCCCCAAAACTAGAAAGATGATTAAACTATAACTCTAATAAAGAGATTTAGATAAATATGAAGTTGAAATTTGCCTTTAGTTTTTACTAGTTGGTTTCTTCAACTGGCTCATGGGAAAAAATACATGGAATATTTTTATGATTTTCTTTTGGCAAAATCTCATATTAATAAAGATTCTTTATTTCCATTTGTCAAGTATAAATAACAACAGAAAGAAGCAGAGTACAGAAAAAAGAGATGCAAACTTCTAGAGCTCCATTTAATTGGTCTGCCCTACAGGGCATTCTCTCTAACCTTAAAACTTTTTTTTGCTATCAAAAAGCTATACAAGTAAACATCTCCTTTCCCTCCAAGAAAATCAGTGTGCCCAGAATGTTTCATGGGTTAACTTTTACCAAGTCTTTATGCCCAGTGCAGAGGAAATTCAAAGCTGCTAGAGGGATAGGTGAATATAACAACAGATGTGAGGGGGAAAAAACCTTCTATTAAGGTAAGACCCCAAATAAAAATTCCAAATCACATGAAAAAGTTTTAGCAAGATCACCCACAATTTAATAATCAGGAGATGGATTTACTTAAAATCTAATGGCCTGTGATCCATTAACAATTACTAATTATCAAATGAAAGTAGACAGGTATGACTGAAGAAAATAATCAAAATTAAAATCCTATATATGAAAAATGTGGTAACTGAGGTAAGTTCAATAGAAAGAGATAATAAGAGAGGTAACGATGTGGCCATTTTCAAAAATGGAAAAATAACTTTTCAGGTTAAAAGTATACATGATATGCCAAGAAGGATGAATAAGACCACACTGAGAAATACCCTAGTTAAATTTTAGGTAATCTATAAAGCTATTTCTCTCCTCGATGGATTTTAAGCTTTTTCTCCTTACATTTAATATTTGGTAAAGATACAACAATTAAGATTGTAAGCATATTTTTCATCAGCACGAACAGATACACAGGACAATGGAGATAATAGCCACAAGTACTGAGAGAAAAGAAATAACAATGTAGCTTTACATATCCAGCTAAACTATCATTCAAGAGTGAGAAAGAAATTCTGGGAAGGAGCAACAAAATAGCATATAAGATGGACTTCTGAAAAACTCCCCTGAAGATTACAACTAATAAAACACCTGTAACTCAACTAAGGACTCCCTACACAATATAGAATCACAGCTAAAAAAAACCTGTTCTTCGCATTAAAGTACCTGTAGGTGAGCAGAGGGACAAATGAAGGAGAAAAAAAGGGAAGAGCAGAGACACTGGCTGTCACTGGGTCCTGGCCAGGAACTCTACCACTGGGGGAGGGAGGAGGAAGGCAGTGGCGGGTAAGCTTCTGGACCTTACTCGGTCTGAGGGACAGAGAAAAGGAGGCCCAGAGGCAGGAGCGTGAAGCACCACAACCAGGCCTCACTTTGGCCCCCCGGGAGGTGCAGACCAGGTCCACAGGTTCAGTGGCCCAACTTTACTCTGGTTCCAAGAGGAAAGGGAGTGATGTGGGCAGTGAGGAGCTGCAGTGCATAATCTCCCTCTGCCCAGGGAGGGGAAAGAAAGAGAGGGCTGCACATGCATTTTTCTGGCCTACAACCAACACTGTCTGAGAGACCAGCATAAAGGACTTACCTCCAAGGCTCAGGGCAGAGTCCTCAGGGTAAACGCAGAATGAAAGGCATAATTATGCCCATACTACCTGCACGGCCCCACAGCCCCAGGAAGAAAACAAAGGCTGAACATCTTCCCTCCACAGACCTTTACCCTCCCAGTATTAGCAGCAAACACCAAAGAAACTGCAGCAGCGAGTGTCAGGTTAAGGAGCAGAATATTTACAAACACAGAAGCTGCCAGAATGAGAAACCAGAGAAAGGAAGCTTAAAACAAATCTGAACAACAGAAAATCAAAGTAAAAGAGATGGGGACAAACAAAGCATCAGAAACAGAGCTCAAAACAACAATTATAAAAATGCTCAGGGAACTTAATGATAATTTCAACAGAGAGACAACAAGCATAAAGGAAGATATACAAACAATTATAAAAGATCAGGCAGTGATAAAGATTACAATAACTGAAATGAAGAATGGAATAAAAGGAGTTCACCAGACTAGATGAAGTAGAAGCACAAAGCAGTGATTTGCAAGAAAAGCAAGCAGAAAACAGCCAATCAGAAAAACAAATAGAAAAAAGAATCCAAAAAACAAAAAAACAAAAAAAAAAAAACCAAGGTTCGTTTGAGATTCCTCTGGGATAACATTAAGTGTAACAACATTCTCATCACAGGATTACCAGAAGGGGAAGAAAAACACCAAGGGATAGAGACTCATTTGAAAAAATAATGACTGAAAATTTTCCTAACCTGGCAAAGGAAATAGACACATAAGCCCAGAAAACACAGAGTCCCAAACAAGATGAACCCAAACAGGAATACACTGAGACACATCATAATTAAAATGGCCAAAGTTAAAGAAAAAGAGAAAATTCTAAAAGCAGCAAGAGAAATGCAAGTAATAACTTATAAGGAAACACCCATTCTACTCTCAGCTGATTTCTTTCTTTTTCTTTGATTTATTTATTTTTTATTTTCAAAAATAGCTTTTCATTTAGAAACACATCTAGCAGTACACAGTTGTTGATGTGCTTTTGGGTTTTTCCCGAATTACATTAATTGCTCCTTTTATATTATGAAATATAACACAAAGAAAAGCGCACAAAACACACTGTACCATGAAATCAGCTGATTTCTTATAAGAAACTTTACAGGCCAGAAGGGAATAGCAGAAAATATTCAATGTGATGAAAACCAAGGACCTACAACCAAAATTAATGTATCCAGCAAGGCTAGCATTCAAAATTGAAGGACAGATAAAGAGCTTCTCAGACAAGAAAAAACTAAAGGAGTTGATCACCACCAAACCAGTACTACAAAGAATGTTAGAGTGACTTCTTTAAGATGGGAGGAGGGATGAGAGAGTGGGTAAAACAAGGGAAAGGGAATGAGAAGTTTAGGTTGGTTGTTACAAGGCAATAATCATAGGGATACAGAGTATAACATGGGAATATAGTCAATAAGGTTGCAGAAACTTTGTGTAGTCAGACAGGTACTAGATTTGTTGGGGTGATGGGAGGAGAGCTGGTAGGGTGTGTAAAAAGTGGAAGAAATAAAGAAGTACAAATTCATAGTCACAGAATAGTCATAGAGATATAAAATGCAGTATAGGGCATTGGTCAACAACATTGTAATAACTACATATGGTGTTAGAGGGGAACCAGATGTATGGAATGAAGATTTATGATTCATCACTGTGCTGTACACCTGAAGCCATTATTTTTAAATTATATTTTATATGCAATATTATAAAGTCTCAAAAAGAAAAAATAAAAACTTATTTATTGTTTTTTTGAAAAAGCTCACTGAAAAAAATTGGAAACAAAACAAAACAAAAGATTAAAAACACACACAAAAAAGCAATCCTGGGAAAACAGAAGCTAACTCTTTAAATCTCTCAATCACCTCATGAAAACAGAATGACTAGAATAAGAAATCCAAAATCCACAAAATCTATTTTAAAAAACCAGATGATATCTTCACAAACCTCAAAATATAAGCGAAGACAGACAAACCATTAAAGCTACATGCCCTGCATGAAATCAACAGTATCTGAAAAGTGTCAGATGAGCTTGAAAACAGGGATACCCTAAAATAATCAACAGGTATCCATGAGAACAGCTGAAACTAGGAGAGGGCTTGCATGCTTTAATTATGGGGTCAAGGCAAGGTAAGTCCTGAAAGAGCTGGAATTAATGCTTCCTTTTAGAACAAGATGCCACAATGAAGAAACTGCAGTGAGGAGAGTTCAAATTGAGCAAGACAGGAAAAACAGGGAGGGCAGCAGAAAGAGAAAACACAGGGGGGAGAACCAGCATGAGAGCAAGACAGAGCACCCAGTTAAAATTGAGTGAGTGGAACAGGTTGGGAATTCTCAAAGAATGAAACAATTCTGAGGACTTCATGAGTGAAAAGTTCAGGAAAACTAATTTCACTTCAAATGGTCAATGGAAGAGGACTGTGGTGGAATCCCATAGAAAATTATTATAAGAAAAATAATAAGCAACAGAATAACACACATACAACGACAGAAGAGATATGCCCATTAAAAATAAACATTATATAATCTAACATTTCAAAATGAGCCCAAAGAAAATTTGGGGAAACACAGATATAAAAGAACAATGTTAGAATTAAAAAATATAATTGAGGTGATGGAACAAAATTAGAAATAAAAAGTTCATTTTAGAAATAAACAGAAGAGTGAATAAACAAAACAAAAATTCTTTAAGAAAAGTGGAAACTGAACAAGAGGAAAATTTTAAGATCCAAAAAAGAAATTATTGTCTCTGCTTCCAACTAAGATGTAGAAAGCTGAAAAGACTCTGACTCCCACCCACCCACCCAAGCAATTAAAAAAATGCATCATCTATGAAATTACCATGTTTTTTGAATCCACTAGAAAGTCGAGGTTACATAACAATTAAGTACCCTGAGTTCCAAAGAGCAATCAGCCCTTCCAAGGACAGAGAGGGTGTCATGTCCCACCTTTAGAAGAGCAAGAGAGAAAGAGGTTGCCACTGTAAAAGGCTTTAATAAGAAATCAACTACAAACTTAGCAGAATAGTAATGGCCAAGTGAGAGCATTCACTCGCAACTCTTCCACGGGCCTCTACCAGGTGCTCTGAAAAGACTGCTGCAGGCCTATGGGAGGTGACCAGCTACTGCTGGAAAATGGGCAGTAAACATTACCTGCTACCCAGACCCTTCTACCTCCAAAGCAAAAGCATCAAAAAAGCAAGAGATAGCTAACCACGTTGCCCTGAGTAACAGGCAAAAGACACTTTGTGGCTTGAGGATGAGGGAGAAGGGATAAAAGCCTGGGGAAAGGATAGGTAAAGGTCTTGGATCCCAGGTCCTACACCAATAATAAGCACATGTCTGCTACTACTGAGGGAGAATCAGAAAAGTCCTGCCGAAGACCAACAACATAAGACAAGGTAGAGTTTGGCTGCCACAGGGAGGAAGAACAAGAACTCTTGAGAAAGCCCCTTCAAGGTATACAGGGCCTAAAATACTGAGGCTAGACATACACAATAGAAAACTCCTCCCTGTTCTACCACAAGCCTACCACTGAGTGAAGAGCAACAACCAGAGTGTGAAGAAAAACCCTCTTCATGGTACAGGCATGCAGGAGCAGCTGGGAAGTCTAAGGGGAGAACAAAAACACCGGGAAAAACCCCTCTGATACTCAAGCCCCGAATCTAAAGACAGGGCAAAGCAGCCTGATTAGAGGAAATTGAAGTCTCTGGTGTAATGAAGTCAACTCCTGACTTTCTTAACTCAATCTCCTAACAGAGAAAGGGCATGCCTATTTCTAGGCATAAATACTATTTACCTTACCCCCTACTGTTAATACACACAATGTCATAAAAAAAGAAGCAAGCAAACATTATATGACTACTTATGGCAGAATATAGCATCATTTATGAAGCTGCTTTGGCAAAAAAAAAAAAAAAATGAACTGATCAAGTTTCTAAGGAGATGTCTAACAATAAGCTAAGGCCACAAGAGGCTACAACCTTAGGGTTGGGGTAATCTAAAGGTGAAACAGGCCTCTCACAGACTTATAATCTGGGTTCAAATTCCCAAAGAAGTCTATGAAATCTCAAATTTTAAATTTGGTTTTCTGGACTGATAGTTACGGTTACATGGCACGGCAAATGTAAAGCTTCTCTAGAAGAAGGTACACTCATCATATGCCTAAAATTATCTTTATTTATAATTTTCAAATACAGTATCCATCTCACAAAGAAAATCAAGTACAAAGGAAATTAGACCCATGAGTGAGAAAAAGCAGACAACAGAAACAGAATCTCAAAGACTCACATATTAAAATTCTAAAATGCAGATCATAAAATGACATTGATTATATCTGATGAAATAAAAGCTTAAAGATATCTACACTGGACAGGAAAATAACATAAGAATGACAAAAAAAGACATAAATAAAATTAAGGACTCAACCAATGAATTTTACGATAGGACATACCTGAATAATTAGTGAATTAGAAACAAATCATAAGAACTTATCAAAATTGCATAATGGAGAGATAAAAACATAAAAAATACAGATGAAAGGGTAAGAAATATAAATTATACAGTGAGAAAATCTGACATATTTTTAGTCAGTGTCCCAAAAGAAGAGTAGAAAGAGGTTTGTGAAGAGGCAATATTTGAAAAGATGATGGCTATCTCTATTTTCTGGAGTTAGTGAAAGGCACAAATCCAGAGGTTTAAGTCCAATAAAAAGTAAAGAAAAAGAAAAAAGTAAAACAAAAAACAAGAAACTATACCTAGCCCTATTATGAGGCCAAAATAGGCACAGCAAGCAGACTTGTTACTTTCAAATACCCATCAGACAGTTGACTGACTACACAACATCAACAATGGAAGCCAGAAGGCTATAGAAGGATATCTTAATTGGCTGAAAGAAAATAACTGCTAATGTACAATCCTATACACAGGAAAAGTATAATTTTAGAATGTAGGCAAAATAAAAAATTTTCAGATAAACAGTTTGCCACCTGTAGACCAACAAAAGGATGTATTTACTCATAAGGAAAATGATCACAGAGAGAAAATGTGATGCAAAAAGACCGAATATTTTTAAAATACTGAATTGTATGTACATAAATCTAAATACTGATCTCCACCAAAAAATGATTTCCACCAATAAATGATTTCAATAAAGTTGCAGTATACAAAATCAATATACAATAATCAGCTGTTTCTATATACAAATAAGCTATAGGAGAAATAGAAAACAATCTCATTTACAATTACATTAAAAATAAATTAAAAACATCTAGGAATAAATTTAACCATGGAGGCGAAAGACTTACACTGAAACCTGTAAGAAATTGATGAAAGAAACTAAAGATGATAAAAATAAGTGGAAGGATATACTGTGCTCATGGATTGGAAGAATTAATATCATTAAAACATTTATACTACCCAAAGAAACCTACAGATTCAATGGAGACTCAAAGCAATGCCTATCAAAATTCCAATGGCATTTTTTTATAGAAATAGAATAAACAATCCTAAAATTTGCATAAAACCACAAAAAAAATCCCAAATAGCCAAAGCATTCTTGAGAAAGAAGAATAAAGCTGAAGGCAACATGCTTCCTGATTCTGAACTACATTAGAAAGCTATAATAATTGACACAGTATGGTATTGGGATTAAAAAAAAAAACCCGACACAAAGATCAATGGAACAGAATAGAGAGCCCAGAAATAAACCCAAACATATTAATCTATGAAAAAGGAGCCAAGAATATACAATGGGGAAACAACAGTTTCTTCAATAAACTGTGTTGCGAAAACTGAACAGCCACGTACATACAAACAAAACGGGACCACTGTCTTACATTATTCTCAAAAATCAACTCAAAATGGATTAAAGATTTGAACATACGATGTGAAAACATAAAACTCCTGAAAAAAAAAAAAAGGAAAAAAGGTACCTTTTGATATTGGTGTTGGCAGAGATTTTTTGGCTCTGACACTAAAAGCAAAGGCAATAAAAGCAAAAATAAACAAGTGGGACTACATCAAACTAAAAAGCTTCCACATAGCAAAGAAAACCATCAACAAAATGAAAAGGTAACATATGGAATGGGAGAAAATATTTGTAAATCATAAATGACAATAGTTAATATCCAAAATACATCTATAGAAGGCCAGGTCATACAGGGGCAAGGTCAAGATGGCAGAGTAAGTAGATCCTGAACTCACCTCCTCCTAGAACTTATTAAAATTACAACTAAGTATAAAACAACCACTTCTGAGAATCACCTTTAGACTAGTTGAAGAGAATTCATATGGCTAAGGATATAAAGAAGTCATATCGAGATGGGTAGGAGGGTCGGAAACAGATCTGGTCAGGTCCCATACCCACCGTGTGGCAATTCACAAACGGGAGGGATATCTTGGCAGCAAAAGCTGCCCCAGAGAAGCAAGGGGTCTGAGCTCCACACCAGCTCCCCAGCCTGGAGAACCTGGGCCAGGAACAGGTGTTCCCTTAACATCTGGCTTTGAAAAACAGTGAGGATCACATCCAGGACAAATTAAGGAGCATGGGAGAAGACACTGTTACTAAAGGGCACATGCACAAACTCACTTGCTCCAAGCTGCAGCACTGAGGCAGCAAATGGAGAAACTCCTGGGCCACACAAGGTGGAATTAAACTGACTAACTGCAGGGCAAGGGCTGGAGGGGAGGGATTGGTGGGAACTCTGGAGATGAAAATGCTGGAAGCATTGTTCCTTTGTTTCTTTTATTCTGTCCTCCATCCATCTAGCTAGCCTTAAGCAAGTGAGCACCAATGTGTCACTCTTCATTAACCCAACACCGTTTCCCCTGCCCCTGTGTTCCAGAGATCAGGCCCCGCCCAACCTGCTAACCCCAGCCAGAGCCCTTCCCAAGTGCACGTCAGACTCTCCACACAAACAGTGGTCGTCCTTAGTTCCCATCGCAGTCTTATAGGACAATGTGGTACATATACACAACAGGATATTACTCAGCCATAAAAAAGATGAAATGTTGCCATCTGTGACAGTATGAATGGATCCTGAGAGTATTATGCTAAGGGAAACATGTCAGATGAAAAAGGACAAAAACTGTACAATTTTACTCATATGTGGACTATAAAATGAAAAGTAACACATGAACTAACAAAACAAACAAAAACAAACTCATAGATGCAGACAACAGAATGGTGGTTACCAGAGAGGAAAGGTTGTGTGAGGAGGGCAAACTGAGTAAAGGGGGTGAAATATATGGTAATGGAAGGAAACCAGACATTGGGAGGTGAGTCCACAACAGAGTCTACAGTTATCGAATTATAATATTATACAGCAGAAATTTACATAATGTTATTAACCAATGTTACCTCAATAATTTTATTGTTTTTAAAGTAAGATGACAATCATATTCAGACTCTCATGGACTGACCCTCTGTTTGTACAACTGCATAATATCTAGATCTTTGATCCTGTCTGGACAAGATTTTGTCAGCTGTGCAGGAACCGGGTTATCCTGCTATACAGTGAAATAAACCATAAACCATTTTTTTCTATTTACCAGGCAGAGCAAAACAATATTGCTACCTTTAAATCTGGTTTGTTTCCTGTTTTTCTTACCTACCCAGCTCTTCAACCTGGCTCTCGACCTGAGGCTGGAACTGATTGGGACTTTAAAATGCTTTATTATCGTTTGTTCTTTTTTCTAATAAGCACAATGGTTTACTCCCTTTTGAGGCAAGGGCCCCATGTAATGAGTCAAGGCTTCTGTTAACTCCAAGAACCCTTAATTATTTCCACCATTTTCTCCATGCGTTTCCCTGACTGACTATGAATCAGAGGCAGGCTGCTGGTTGTCAGAGACTGGAAAACTCACGGGCCTTCCTTGTTGGCAAGAAACTGAATTCTGCAGCATCTGCACTCATGGACAGAATATCCTATCTCAGAGTTTGTGCAGTACCTTCTGTTTTCAGTTTACTGGTGATCGGGGCACATCATAAGAACTTGGAGTGCAGCTAAAGCCAAATCAGTCTTGACAGAAAATTATTAGCAGGGTACAGAAGGAAAAAAGATCCTCCTTCCTTTCTGTAATCAGGTTAATATGTGCATGGAATGTTTCACTTAAAAAGGTAGTGTGTTTTGGCAAAGCTGGTTTCTTAAGTAGAATTTCAGTTCCCATTATGTGAGGCTATCCATTGCTGCTCTGGCAGGGCCTTTGATCAGTGAACTCAGTGGGGGAGAAGGGCATAGGCATATTAATAACTTCAACATGTGGCCCTTCGGCCCAGCTGTACCCTAGTCTTGGAAAAAGGCCAACTAAAAAAGGGTTTTCTTAACACAACCTATGTATGCATATTTTGGAAAGGGGTAAAGAGAAGATAGGGATTCAAAGAAGAAAATAAAATCTGGTTTTATGGTAGTTCTTTCTCTTGTCCCTGTTCTCTGTTTGGAGCATTCTGCTGCTACATATTTGGATCCTATGGACTCTTTCTCCCTCATTGACTTTTACCATCTTCATTCCTTCTACTATAATGCTATAAAGATTAAAGCTGCTGGTTTAATTTACATACCAGCTCAGGACAAGGTTAGGGAGAGGCACGAGGCTCTGCAAGAGTCTATAGGGATGAGAGATTAATAGGAACCAGGTGCCTGAAATAGGAGCCCAGGGTCCATTTTGCCAGGACTGTATCTTTTGCCCTTTCCCCCATGCACTGGTATTTTGGACTGTTCTTTTTTAATAAGCACAGGCCTGAGGCCTCATTAAATTACTGCCACAGACTAAAGCCCAACCTGCTCTTTCAGTGTGTGCTTCTTTGTAATATTTCATACCATTCTTTCAGGTTCTCTGGGATGTTCATTTGCCATGTACCCCTGTCTGGTCTTGAAAAGGTTCCTGAGTAACTCTACATCATAATCTGGAGAACAAGCTAAGCTCATCACAAGTGGGTTTTCAACAATGACCTCAACTGACCTTCATCTCCCATTCTCATTCTCCCTCCTTCTCCCTTTTCTTCCTTCAATTTCATATGATCATTTCCTTGAGTCTAACCCTCTATACTACCAATTCCCTAGCTGCCTGATACCAACTTATCACAAAGGAATGATCCCAGGAGAGGGACATGATAACCCTCTGATAACAGATGGGACATCCTAACCCATCTGTTAGAATATAGATTTGACTTTTGTAACAAAGGCCAAAACATCAATGGCTTAAACAAGATGGCAGCCGATGTTTGTGTTATGTAACATTCCAAGCATGAGTAGCTGCATAGGGCCAAAAAGGTGGCCACATTGTTTCAGGTACCCTGACTCCTTCTATCCTTTTGCTTTCTTATTCTGCCTTGTAGTCCAGGACAGCTTTACCAGCTCCTGTCCCTTCAGTCCCATTCCTGCCAACAGGAAAGAGGAAAAGTGAGAGGAGGGCACGCTCCTTCCATTTTAAAGGTGTGAAGTTGTACTTATTACTTTTCCTATTCCATTGTCCAGAAGTGAATCACTTGTCCACACACAGCTGCCAGGGAGACTGGAACATGAATTCTTTAGCTGCTGGCCTTCTTTGCCACAGAAACTTGCTTAGCATTTTGTTTTAGACAACAATGGACACTGTGAAACTGTGAGAGAGTTATAAACTGAACAAGCACAGTCATGTTGCCTTTTTGGAAAAGGTAAGGATTAAAAGAAAAGTACAGGTAATAAACAGTGTGATGGGCATGCTATTTTTGTTTGTCTTTGATCACCTCACTCATTTATTCATTCAACAAAGCAAGCATGCCAGGTACTACATAAGGCTCTGGGCCTATAGAAGCATCACCAACATAGGTCCTGCCTTTATGTGCGTCCGCATAGACACGTGAACAAGTCAGACAACAATGCTGATGTGCATGGACACGGGACTTCAGTGCACTCTCGTGAGGAGTTTGTTCAGCAGATGAAAGGAAAAGAGCTGAGTAGGAATGAGATAATAAAAAGCCCTATATGTCAGGATGAGAAGATTCAAATTTATCCTGTAAAAAGCGATAGTGAAATACCAAAAATAATTTAGCAAGAAATAACATGAATAATGTCTTTTTTAAAGGTATGATTCTTCTACAAAAGAGATACTTGATCAATTTGACTACATGAAAATGAAAAAATATCTACTTGGTACAAACATCATGAACAAAATCAAAAGATGAACGACAAAGTGAGAAAATGATTAACCACACGCATGACAGAAAAAGGGCTAATTTCTTCCTATTACAAAAAAAAAAAATCTAAAGACCAACAATACAAAAGATATGAACAGATCCTTCAGAGAAAAACTAAATTATTTTTAAATACAGAAAATGTGCTCAACCTCTCTTAAAAAATTAAAATAAAAATTTGACATATTATATCCAAAGTTTGCTAAAACACCATATTGGTAAAGGTTGTGGGGGGAAAAGGCACTCAGGGCAAAAAGCATTAGTCCAAAGTAAAAGGAGTACTCTATAATAAAAAACTGGTGAACATCCTATAAAATAGCTCCCAGTGATCCCTGCTTCCTGGAATTGGATGCCCTTGTGTGATCATCTCCCCTTGAGTGTGGATTTTACCTAACAACCCTCTTCTAACAAAAGTAATATGACACCATGGACACAATCAATAGTTTAATGTTTAT
>PVJL010003752.1:97179-148196 GCA_004026885.1 Lyroderma lyra
AAAAAAAAAAAGTAATATGGCAAAAGAGATGAGACATCATCTCCAAGCTTAGTTACAAAAAGACTCTGGCTTCCATGTTTGCTCACTCTCTCTCTCTTGCTCTCTCACTCATACTGAGGGACACCAACTATTGCATTAGCAGCTGCTCTTGGGAGAGACCCACGTGGCAAGGAACTGATATGTCTCGCCAGTAGCCAGTAAGGACCTAAGGCCTGCCAATTGCCTGAGAGAGCTTGGAAGTGGATCTTCCCACAGTTGAGCCTTAGTATGACTGCAGCCCACACCAACATTTAGATTGCAGCCTTATGAGAGACTCTTAGCCTGAGGACCTAGCTCAGCCACATCCGATTCCAGATCCACAAAAAGTGTGAGATAATAAGAGTTTGTCATTTGAAGCCACTGAGTTTTGGGACATTCTGTTAGACAACAATAGATAACTAATTCAGATTTTGATACCTGGAAGTGGGGTGCTGTCTTGGCTTTGGAACCAGGCAGTGGGCAGAATCTGGAAGGACTTTGAGGAGCATGTTAGAGAAAGCTTAAAGCGCTTTGAACAGACTGTTAATAGAAATCTGGACTTTGAGGATGCTGCCTTAGACTAAGGGCACAAAAGGAAGTGAAGAACATGTTATTAGAAAGTAAAGGAAGAAGGATCCTTGTTATGTAGTAGCAGAAAGCTTAGTAACACTATTGCCTTCAATAACATGAAAAGCAGGATAAGCATTGAATGAACTGGGTGACCTAGCTGAGATTCCCAAACAAATTGCTAAATCTGCTGCTTAATCTGTTCTTGTTATTTCTAATAAAAAGAGAGTGCAGAGTGCTAAATTGAAGGAAAAATGGGTAAACAAAAAGGACTCAGAACTGGAGAATTATGGTAGGATGCTAGAGTAGGAAGCACCAGGGATTCATCTCCCTATCTAGACAATATTTGCCCTGGCAGAATCTGTCTGATATGACTATTTTGAAACTCCGGAGTCCATTCAAAGGCTTGCCACTTCCAGGGAAAGATGTGGACAGTAAACTGATTTAGGTCAATCTCAGCTCTTAGTTTGGAAGCAACTATCCATTGCCCCCCAAAGACGACTAGCAGGCAGCCGTGTACATTCCAGGAGCAGCTTGCATGCAGCTTGCAGAACCAGGGAAGGCAATAAGGAACCTGTCCTCCAAATATTGGAGACCTACACTCATTGCTGAATGCTGCTTCTGACTACAGAAGTGCAGATGCAGAGAGGGGAAGCCATTGTTGGAACCCTCAGTGCCACTGCTACAAGCCCATCCCTCCAGCTGAAATGACTTCTAGAAGATTTAAAGGATGGGCACCTTTTCCACCTTTCATTTTTCTCTTTTTCACAAAAGCAACCACATATAGAGGGGAATTTACAAAGTCCCTGCATGCACCTAGAGAAAGGTGGAGGCTCTGAAAAGACTTGAAAACATGTTAAGTGTACATTTCAGGCTGATTGCTGGCACCAAGACAGCCTATAAAGGTGAGGGGTATGGGGCAAACTCTGGGAATGGAAAATATGCTTCTATCCATTAAATCAATAGAAACTATCTCTGATGAAGATAAAGTGATGCGCTAACCAAAGATTTCAAAACAATTGTCTTGATTGCTTTCTCCCTCATTTACTCTGAGGTTTGCCAACTACTAAGTTCTAAGTTGCCCCATGTAGACGCATACGTGGCAAGGAGCTGGTATCTCTAGCCAAAGCCAGTGAGGACCTGAGGCCTCTCATCAGCCAGGTGGGTAAGGTTGGAAGCAGATCCTTGCCCACTTTGAGACGTTAAGATCACCAGTATCCTGGCTGACACCTTATCTGCAGTCTTGTGAGAGACCCTGACCTAGAGGGCACAACTAAACTGTGCTTGAATTTCTGGTTCACAGACATTGTGAAGTAAATGTATGATGTTTAATGCTGCTATATCCAGGAGTAATTGTTATATAGCAATAGATAATACACCCATAATGAAGACCTAAGAATCTGTAATACTTAACATTCAATATGTATTTAATATACATATTATATGTATAATATGTATATACACACATACATACTGTCTTTTTAAGAACCTTGGAACACTCACAAAAGTTAACCATATATTAGCCATCCAAAATAAAATCAACAGTTCCCTGGTGGTGTAGCGGCTTAGGCTTCGGCGCTGTCAATGCTGCATCCTGGGTTCGATTCCCAGCTAGGGAGCTACCCACATTAAAAAAAAAAAAAAAAAAAAAAAAATTCTTTCTCTCCAAAATAAAATCAATAAATTCCAAGAATGTAGAAATAATACAGATAAAATTCCCTGAAGGAACGAGGAAAAACACCCTGGAAATATTTTTACAACTTTCATAACAACCACTGGAACAAAAAGGAAATCAAAACTAAAATCATACAATTTCTTTTAAAAAAATAACAACAGATAAGCATATATCAGACTATATAGGGTAACCAAAGTGCTCAGAGAAAAATATGTAACCTTAAATATTTATGTTAATTTATAAGTTATTCACATAAAATAAAATTTTAAGTTTTCAATGTAAGAAATTGAAGGGCACCAATTTAGCTAACAAATAGTCTACCCAAGAAAATGGGTAGAAAACATAAATAGTATAAAATTTAGAATGGGGTAATATTTTGTAATATATGTAAGTCACATCATTATGCTAGACACCTTATAAAACTGCAAGAAAAAAATGGGGAAATAACAGATTCAGATGAAATATAAAGCATATTGCAACAGATTGTTTTAACTGAAATGGATGGATTTTAAGAAAAACATAAATCATAAAAATGTACCTCCACAGGACAGAGAAAATGTAAATGGATTAAGTACCATAGGGAAAAAAAAAATTTTTTTTTTATGTGGGTAGTTCCCTGGCTGGGAATCGAACTGAGGCTGCAGCGTTGACAGCGCCAAAGCCCAGCCACTACACCACCAGGGAACTCGCTAAAAAAAATTTTTTTAACTATCCAAGAGCTACCTTTCACCAAGCCAGTAAGTTTTCACCACTTTTCACCTCTGTTACTTGGCACTATTTTAGAAAAAGTAGCTGATGCAATTAGGCAAGAGAAGGAAATAAGATGCCTTAAACTGGAAAGGAAGAGGCAATTCTGTCACTATTTACAGGAGGCACAATGCCTATTAGCCTTCCAAGTTTGTAGGCAATGCTTTCTATAACTAGGAATACGGCTCTGGCCCACAGTAGATAATAGAGACAGCTGCCAGCTTTCTATGGCCCCAGGAATATGAAAGAGCTCTGCAGAAGGTACAGGCTGTGGTGCAAGTTGCTTAGCACAGTCCAGCAGACCCTAGGGTGTTGTAGGTATCAGTTGTGATAAAAGGTGCAGAAGGTCTATAGCAAGCCCTACAGCAGTGGTTCTCAACCTTCCTAATGCCACGACCCTTTAATACAGTTCTTCATGTTGTGGTGACCCCCATAAAATTATTTTCGTTGCTACTTCATAACTGTAATCTTGCTACTGTTATGAATCGTAATGTAAATATCTGATATGTGTTTTCCGATGGTCTTAGGCAACCCCTGTGAAAGGGTCATTCGACCCCCAAAGGGGTTGCGACCCACAGGTTGAGAACCGCTGCCCTACAGGAAGAATCACAACAATCACAACAATAAACACTGAGGTCCTGGAGCAAGACCACGAAATATGCATAAAATTACATGACTTTTAAAAACAGCTTTTTACATGATAGGGGACCTAGAAGATAGAACACTGAATCACAGGACACCTAATGTCTAATGACTATATGTCCAGAACTACTGAACTCAGCAAATCATAAAGTGAAGTTGGCCTACCAGCAATTCATTTTTAAGCTAGAAATAGTATAACACATTTGGATAATCATGACCAGGACCACAGGATGCATGTAAGCTGTATGAGTAGGTACACCAGACCCCTGTATCATCTACATAGTTCACCAGAACCTCTCCCTCAGTTCACATCTATGGCCTATGTACAACCTATGTACAACACACCAGTATACAATACACCTATGTAAACCATACGAAGGGCGTGTTGAAAACCTGGATTTTGAGGTAATGAATGGGTTAGACTCAAGCCAAAAATGGATGACAGCTGCATTATAACCTCATTCACAGGTGGCCCTGAAAGACAGTGAAGAGAGATAATCTTTCTGATGTCAGAGCTTCAGGTACTATTGTCCATCCACTCTGGTAATAATATGTCATGGGCAGTTACAAATAGCCAGGCCTACTGATCAGGGACCTGGAAGATAAAATGTTGAAAGGTCGGAGACAAGGAGTCTTGAGGGAAAGAAAGGTATATGGAAGCCTGAGAGTAGGCATGAAGTGTGGAGATCTTTGTATCACACAGTAATCCACACCAGGAAGCATGTATGCATGGACCATTAAACAACCAAGTAAACAAAACGACTTGATGAGTTAACATTAGCCAATTTTTATCACTCGCCATGCAGCACATGGGCTTATGAAGTGACAAATGACAGAGATGGAGGCTACAAATGGGGCCAGGAGCATAAACTCTCATTAACCAACACTGATCTAGCTCCTGTTACATCTCTAAATGTCCAACCTACCAGCAACAGACACCAGTGCTGAGCTTCCAATATGGCAACCAGCCTTTAGATGGAAAGTTGGTTACACTGGGTTCCTTTCATTCTGGAAGGGCCAGGTTTTGGGGTGGGTGGTTGTTTCTCACGGGAATTTATACCTATTTCAGATATGAGTTTGTCTTTCCATCCCTCAGGGCCTCATCCAGAACTACCTGATCCATAAGCATGGAATCCCATACAACATAGTATCCAACCAGGGAATCCATTTTACAATAAAGGGAGGGCAGAAGTGGGTCCATGGGATCCACCTGTCATATCATTTACTGTACTACCTAGGAGCTGTCAGTCTAATAGAGCACAGGAACAGTCTCCTGAAGGTTCAGCTGAAGCACCAGCTCAGAGGCAATACCCTTCAAGGATGGAGGGCCATCCTCCAGGTCATGGTATATATGGTACGTTGAATCAGAGCCCTTTATTTGGTGCTGTGTCCTCAATAAGTCACAGGATCCAGGAACCAAGGACTGGATGCAGAGGGGTGGTTCCATTTAAAATCGCTTCCAATGACCTACACAGAGGGATTTTGTGTTTCCTAGCTCCACAATTTTGGGCTCTACAGAGTTAAAGGTCACGGTCCCCAAAGAGGGAACACTTTCACAAGGAAATATAGCAAGACTCCTTTCAAATTGTTATTTTTGAGCTACGAATTGCCACATGAGCTCTCTGTAAGAGGAGTTAATACCTAGTCTGCAAAAATCACCTTAAACAGCAGAAGAAACTATGGTTTCTGCTACACAATGAGGCAGAAAGGAATATGTGAGAAACTTAAGTCATATAATTTGGCATCCCAATTGTAACTTAATTTTCAAGGGCATTAATCCCATCCTACCAAGATTATGGTTAGCAAGGACCCAGGCCCCTCAGGAATGAGGGTTTTGGTAACCCGATCGGGCTAGTCACTGAGACAAGCAGAGATAGTAGCTAAGGGGGCAGGGAATTTAGAATGGAAAGTGGAGGCTGAAGACAATGAATTACCTGTTGTAGTCCCAAGACTGACCTACAGCAGTGAGATTGCAGATCATCCCACTAATTGCCCTATTCTAAATTTCCCTTCAGGAATAGAGACTCACTAGAGTTCTGGAGGAGCTGCTGCCCTCATGGGTATGAAGGACTAGGTCTGTACCACACAAGGGGTGGTCTGTAGCAAATATGGAGGTGTGCTGTTCAGATAGATCCTCCTATACAAAAGGATTTGCTGCCCAGCTCTGAGCTGAGTAGTGTGGTTAGTTAATCTCCACCTATTAGTTTCAGCAGGTCTTTCAGCAGGGTCTGCTTCAGCAGGGTTGTGCTTTTCTCAGGGCAGTACCTCGGCAATGACTCAGCAAAGCAGTGGTAGCTGAAGGCATGGTCTTCTCAGGGTAGTCCCAGCAATGACTGAACCAGGTGATGGTACCAGGGCCAACCTAATATCTAACAGAAGCAAAACTCCTCCAATAGGAAATCTTGATTCTGGAGCTCCTCATTGGGCTGACAGAGATGGGCCAGGCTGGCATTGAGGACTGATCTCTTTCCCCGCCCAACTGAGCTTCTTCCTTTTCCTTTCAAAGGTGTTATACGTACTTCTAACTTCATCTCAGCTACTACTTCCCAGAGAGCCCAACCTATGTCACTGAGGTAAGTCTGATATTTTTTCTCCTTATAAGTGACTAAATCTTTTTTGCCTGACTACCTGAGGAATTCACTATTTTTTGGACTCTAGTAACTTTGCTAGTATAAAATTCATTTTGACTATTCGGGGTCAATTTTGTTCAACACACACATAGTGTGTGGCCCTTTCAATGTGTAATAGATTCATAACTTGCACTTTGGGAATGCTTATTTTATTATATCTTTAGATATTTGTTCTATTTTGTTCTTTTTTGCACTCCTCTTCTGAGACTACAGTTATACATATGTTAGATCTCCTTTGTCTTATATATCTATCATTTTCTCCCTCAAATTCTTTTAAACTAATTCAATTTTATTTGATGCTGTTCAATTTATTCACTGTTATCCTCTTTTCGCTTTTATAGATGTTAACTAACCCTGCATTCATGTCATCACCATCCATTTTTTTCCTTCTACTTCTTCCCAGAATAATTACAGGCAATGTTTTATTTCCTGCTGCTATTACACAGTCACTTCACTGTGTTCTTGCATTTATGCCTTGTGGTCTTCATTCCAAAAGTGATTTCTTCATTCTGTTTGTTTGTTTGTTTTCATTGAAGTTTTCCTTATTTATTTCCTTGAGCACCTAAGTATATTTACTTTTAAGTTCTGTGTGAGATGCTGTCAAAAGCTGAATAATTTGGTTTGCTTTTTGCAGGTGAGTAAACTTACTTATCAGTTCTGGAATTCTGACATTGTAATGCTTATTTTCTTTCCCCTCTCTCTTCCTCCGGTGTTTAACCCAATCCCTAATCAGGTAGTTTTATGTTCACCTCCACCCAAATCCTGATCCCCCAATCCAAAATGAGGTCTCTTAGGATTCCAGTTGATATTGGGGATGTACCTGATGCTGTCACAAAGCTTACAAGCAGCTTGGTTCTGTTCTGGTTATAAGGATGCCTCTTCCTTCAAATGTATACTGAAGTTTTCTGAAAGTCACAGCCCAATGTAGTGACCAGAAGCTTTTCTCTCCAAGTCTTCTTTCAGGAGAAGATGATCTCTTGGCCCAAGCTCTGGATTCATGTAGTAATAGGATTCACACCCCTGGCTCATGTGGAGCACTTTAAATACTCCTTATCTCACAGGAGCTAATCTTCTGGCAAATATTAGGGCCCTCACCCCATTTTTAAAACCCACAGCACAAAAAGTCATTGACCTCAGTTTCACTCACTGTTTTGCTTTCCTCTTCTATATTTAGGCCACAGAGATATTTTTCTGAGTTTACCTGTGTCTTCGATATTTTAATATTGTTTTATCATTACTGTTAGAAAGTTCCATACAAACTTATACAGTCACTGTGACAGAAAATTCTCTAAAGGTGGCATTTAAAATATGAACTATTTGAGGAATGTTTTTGGACAACTGTAAGAACATTTGGATAAAAAATAAAATTGGATCCCTGTTTCATATCTCTTATTAAAATAAATTCTTCACTAAGCTATTAGAAGAAACGCTGGCATAGACAAAGATTTCTTAAACAGAACACAAAGATTTCTGAAGGAAAATATTAATATATTTGACTACATTAAAATTAAAAACTTTTGTTCATCAAAGACATCATTAAGAGAGTGAAATGGCCAGTCACAAAGTGGAAGAAGATATCTGCAATATACATGTTCAATACAGAACTGATATCCAGAACATATATTTTTTTAAACTACAGATCAATAAGAAAAAGACAAAAAAAAAAGTTTTTTTTAAACAGGCAAGAGATTAGAACAGGCACCTAACAAAACAGGATATCAAAGAGTCTAATGAACATATGAAAAAGTGCTAAATATCATCATCAGAGAAATGCAAACAAAAATCAATGAGAAACTGCCATAAACTCACCGGGATGTTGGTGAGGATGTAAAGAAACTGGAACTCTCAAACACTGCTAGTGGGGGGTGTAAAATAGTAAAACCACTTAAGAAAACTGGTGATCTCTACTAAGGCTAACCACAGGCCTATCAAAGGTTATACAGATTAAATGATAGAGCCACCCAAAGTCACAGAGAAATGAAATGGAGGAAAAAATGTCTACCTGATGTTAGAGCCTTTCTTTTTTTGTCAAAGCCTTTTTTTAATGCTACCCTGCTCTTCCACCATAACCCAGGTCTTCTGAAATTATATGAATGCTTTATATGGACTTTATTTCTTTTTCTGGTTCTGGATTTGTTTAAAATAAAAATCCTTATCATAGCCTGGCCCTTGATTGATTGTCGGGGTTTACCAAGCACCTTAATAGAACTGAAATAATGGATCACGATTAGAGGAAGCAACAAATAAAATATTAGAGGGTATTATTTTCTGATTTCAAGTTCAATAAAGTCCCTCTCAATATATATCAGAATTATTTTTTAAACTGCTTTGCCTTGCTACTGTTTCTCTTGGTTATAATCCTCAGTGTTCAGAATCCTCAGTCCTCATTTCCTGCCCATAATCAAAATTCAAGTCCGTGGTCTTGCCTCATATTTAGGTTGCTTTTGATGTCTTCCATTATCTTAGAGTCCTATGTAGCCTCATGTGTATGAGTCTATTAAACCTACTGATATTTTATTACTTAAGGATCTCATTTGCAATCAGTTACCTGGAATTCATCACAGGTGTTTTTTTTTCCTTTAGAAAATGCTTTGCATTCCTGTTGCTTACCAGAATCTAGTAAATCTGCATCAGAGACTAAAATTTGTAATCCATGTGGCCAAAACTTTTGAAAGTTTTTCCAAATCTGTGTTTTTTGGACAATGTTCAGTTGCCAGTCTGTGGGTTTCCAATCATGCAGAAGCACCAAACCAGAACATCTAACTATTCTTCTGATAATTAGTATTTCCACATTGATCTGTTAACGTTAACACATCATACTAATATTGTATTGGAACTTATAAGGCATACATAAAATGTTCCATTAAAAAGCAGCAGCTTAGCAACTACAGAAATTGAATTTGTGTTATTTAATAATAACAATATTCACCTTGGAAGTCCTTCAACTAATTAGGAATCCTTTTTAAAATATTTTAGGAATCCCTGTTAAAATATTGAAATATTTTAGACAGTACCTAAGAGAGAGAAAGAAGACTCAAATTTCAGAAAAAAGACTGAATATTTCAAACAGTTTGCTGGAACAAAGTGAAACAAAAAAAAATCCTCCCAGATGTCAACCTTTTCCCTGGGGATCGAGAGGCGTGGGCATGGACAAGGAGCAAGGAGGAGTGTACTTCTGAGCTCTGAATCTGCAGGAGAGCTTTTTCTTGATTGATTAAAGCAGCAAAAAAGGCTAAGAATTAAAGCAATGTGGCCAAATGAGAGAACAGGTTCATAATGACTTTTTCCTCTTAAGACATTTTATGATGATTCTGCACATATGGGAATGTATAGGCTTCCTCAGCACAATTTTCATTTCAGACTTTGAAACTGTGAAGTTTTTCCATATAAACAGAAAGCAATGAAGACTAACCGTTTTAAACAGAAGTTAATGTTGTATTCAGATAAGTCACAAATAATTTCAAATTTTAATAATATGCATATTTTATATATGCATATTATGACATAACTTTTTATCAAAGTTTGGTTCATATTGTGCTCTATGCCCTACTGCTCATATTTACTTTTAAAAAATTATGGTCCACTTTCCTTTGTTCTTCTTTATAGTTGTCTTAGTTTGTTCAGGCTGCTACAACACAAAACCACTGAATGGGGTGGCTTATAAAAAACAGAAATTTATTTCTCCCAATTCTGGAGGCTGACAAGTCCACGATCAAGACACCAACAAATTCTGTGTTGGTGACAGCCTGCTTCCTGCCTCAAAGACAGACATCGTTTTGCTGTGTCTTCACATGGCAGAAGGAGCAAGGGAGCTCTCTGGCATCTTTTTTTATAAGAGCACTAATCCTATTCACGATGCCTCCACCCTCATGGCCTAAACACCTCTCAAAGGCCCCATCTTCAAATACCATCACACAAAGGACTAGGTTGCAACATACGAATTTTAAGGAGAAAATAAACCTTCAGTCTAAGGCAGTTTTTAAAAAACTGTTCTAAGGCTCAAATTTCTTGCATTTTCCTATGTTTCTGAGACTTCTGTGCCTCACCTGAGGGTTTTTCTTTTGTCTTTAAGCCTGGGTGTTAAAGAGTTCTCAAAAATAAAATTTTGAGACAGGGGCTGTAGAATGAAATAGGCCAGCAGGGTCTGAGTGAGCAGTGGATATGTGAGTCTGAGATAGGATGGCCAGGAATATTACAGAAAACTCCTGCCTCTATCTTTGGCCATTTTAAAGAAACTTTCAACTGGACCATTACTGGTTTCTGACCTTGCTCATTTACAGAATAATAAGCATTAGATCTATTTTTCTCCACAAAGGGAAGGAATGTCTTAAAGCATCACTTGTGCTTTATGTCAGTCCCACTGATTTTCTGATCCCCACCAGAGTCAGAATTCATTTCTACCCTTCGACAACTGGCAAATTTCCTGCTGAGACCTTTTCATACCTCCCTGGAATTCCATGTGCCCCTAAAATAACTGGATCACCTCCTTTTTATGAATAAGTAGAACAGTAAATGCCCATGGGAGGGACACAAGAATCTTTACCCTTAATAGGAACCTCGAGAGATATTTTCAATTAGGTAACTTTAGGATACACTGCAGAAAGTCATAGTACTTCTGGTTATATATATGGTGACAATATAGTTTATCATCCAAACAGTACACCTTTGAAAATGAAAGCAGGGCTATTAATAATTCATTGGTCCAAGCGGCAAAAACTGGGACACTTCTGGGCAAATCAGGACGTATGGTCATCTTAGATATAGATCACCATCTTCATCTCCACCTAGGTCCTTTATTTATTTTTGTAACAGTTTTATGGAGATATAATTCATATATCATGCAATTCATCCTTTTAAAATGTCCAATTCCAACTTTTTTTTTAGTATATTCACAAAGTTTTGCCACCATCACCACAATTAATTTTAGAACATTTTTATCACCCCCAAAAGAAACCCTGTAGCCTTTAATAGTCATCTCATCTCCCCAGGCCCCTTCCCAAACCCTAAGCAACTACTCATCTGTTTTCTGTTTCTGTTGATCTGCCTATTCTTGAAATTTCCTGTGAATGGAATCATACAATACGTGGTCTTTTATGATCATTTCTTTCAGTTAGAATAATGTTTTTAAGGTTCATCTACATTGCAACATGTGTCAGTACTTCATTCCTTTTTAATGACAAATAATATTCCATTGTATGGATATACCACTTTATATTACCCATTCATCAGTTGATGAATATTAGGTTTCCACCTTTGGCTACTGTGAATAATACTGCTCTAAAGATCTGTGTACAAGTTTTTGTATGGACATACATTTTCATTCCTCTTGGAATGAAACACACTTAATCTGCCCCAGATTTTTTTGGTCATCTTTTTCCTGTCACCTTGAAAGACTCTGATAAAGAGTTTTCACAAGACTTGTAGAAGTACAGGAAATCACTGAGAAGGACCAAAAGGCAGAAAATTAGGTTACTTAGATTAGGTGAAACAATTTTTGTTTTTAAAATACATGTATGTACTTTTCATCAATGACTCAAATCCTTCCTCAGAAATTACAGTGGTTGTAAAAGGGACACTGGTTGGAAGGAAACCAACCTTAAGGATCAGCAAAAATCCCTGCTGGGCTACCAAGGGAGATGGACTAATACATCAAAGCTAATATTAACAGTTGCAAAAAGCTCCTGGGTCTTTGCTCTCTGGCCAAATATTTGCATTCTGTGTCTTGAATCAAAACTTTTAATTTGTAGTGTTAATGGTTTACTCAGGGATGACTGCTTTAATTTGATCTTTTCCTTTAAAATATGTAATACAGGCAGACTGAGTTTTCAGGATATGTGTTTAACCTTATAAAGATGTACACATAGGTGTAATAGTCTTATGTGAGGAGAAACACAGTAAAGTTAGTTGTGTTAAAGTAAAATCAATACTACAGAAGAGAATAGAAAAGAAACTGCTGATTTTCCTTCCCTCCTTTCCCTTTTTCCTGTCACTAGCCTGTGCAAGTTTGGAACTCTAGGAATCATTACGTTATAAAAGTCTCCAGGTTTCCATTCTAATAGGTTCCAGGTTTTCCTGCTATGGGGATGAAACTGGCAGACTTAGTAAATCCTTATTTATTTGTCCCAAAGGCCAGGCAGTATTCTTTTTTCTCTGGTGCTGGTTTCTATTCATTCACTGCCTCTTCTCAGGTTCTTTGCTGCCCGTCATTAATCTTTCAAGCTACAGCTGGGTGGGTTCAGAACAAAACCATCAGAGGAACTGAAAAATGAAATATTTACCTGTACCAATGGGGAAAAAAGGCCTATCAACCTTGTCCTTTCAAGGCAATCACATTTTTATTTTATTTTAATCCCTTTCTAGATAGTAGGCAAGATACATATACATGCTCACATACACATATTCCTCCATGTGTGTGTATATGTGTATGTGTGTGTGTGTGTGTGTGTGTGTGTGTATTTTTTTTTTACTATCTATCCTTATTTGTAATGAGATGTAATATATAGAGCTCAGCTAGTTACCATGGAGACACTGGTCCTCTGTTTCTTATCACAGAGCCACATTATCGTCTGGTGTCAGCCAAGAAGGGATGACAAAGGCCTCCCCACGAGCCTGGCTCTGCAATTACTGAGCAATCAAGCACCTCTTTTAATAGAGCATATCCAGGTATACATGGCCCCTCACTCAGCACTGTCTTTTTTCCTTTTTAAACTTACATAGCAGGTAGCAGTTATCAAGTATAGATATCTTCTTCTGTTAGACGACCTGTTTATTTACGATTTCAATGATACTCTTTGGTTTATATAACAGAACTCATTAACTATCCTCTTTATTATCTCTCTCTTTTTTTTAACTTCAACAAGTATTATTTCCTTCTGAGCATATACAGTGATCTTTCCTTTATGTGTTAATCTATTTCTATGGGTTGTCATTAACCAAGGAAATAAAGGAGTGGGTAAATGAAAATCAGCATTTCTAAATTCCCTCTCAGTCCAGACTCTTCCCTATCCAAATTGCTAAAGCTATCAACAAAAAATGTAAAAACTTGAAAGACTGGTTCATCCTTTGTGCTCTGGTGGTGATATAAATGAGATGCTAAATAAATCAAAGGCATATAATAGGAGAAACAAAAAGTCTAATTTTTTTCAAGGACTATTCTTTTATCTCTGGCTTGGCTATTCTCCAGATTTGACCTGGACGCTCAAACTCAGACATTCTAAATTCATTTGGAAATTTGGGGTAAAACAAGGTATGAAGGTATGCCCTGAAGGCATTCAAAAATGGCCTGGATCTGTTACTACAGATAGGCTTCTTACAATGACAGTTAAATTGCCCCAGTTTACTGTCTATAATGTTATAAACTGTCTTTGATTCAGTTCAAAAGGGTCTAGAACATTGCTAACATGCCCCTTTTTCCTAAGAAGGAGGAATAGTCAGGTGTTTAAATGCATGATCATGGTTGGGGTGGGGAAAGATGGAGACAGTAAGAAACTAAAATTATGTATATGACACGATCACTGCTCTAAAATAATTTAAAATCTAATTGGGAAAACAAGCCTTTAAACACATGTACACAGCTCAATAATATGAATTAAATAGCAAAAAGTATAGAAGAGCAGAATGGGGGAAAGAAAAAAACATCAGTTAAGTCCAGAGTTAGTAAGATTTGAGGTGAGACTTAAAATTGTTCTTGAAGGACAGAAAAAAAGAAAAAGCATTTTAGGTTAGGAAAATAGAAGCTAAAATGTGGCTATGGGAGTGGTCATGATCTTCTCAGAAGACCATGATAATGTTAGCATTACTGAAGCAAACCATTCTTGAGTTTGAAGAAAACTTGTAGAATCAGTGCAGGTGATGATGTTAGTTTCCTCCTATTATATCCCCCTACTCCCAAGGTTCTTGCTTCTTCCCTTCACTAGAAGCTAAAGGGAGGGATGGGAGTAGGGGAGGGAAGGGAGGAGGAAGGGAAGAGAAGAAAAAGAAAGAGGGAGAGGGCGAGAGAACAATTGCAGTCAAAGTGACACAAGAAAGAAATGAAAAGCAGAGGTCGCCAAATTTTTTTGCAGGTGGAGAACAAAGTAGATTTTTGTAGACAGAGTATGAACACATTCTGTATTATATGATCCCCACATGCCAGGAATGTCATTAATTAAATAGAAATGAACGACTGGAAACTTGCCAAACGCAGCTCAGGAGATCAAGGACTATATATACTCACACATTTTCACCTATGCTCTTGGTACAGCTATATAGTATGTACAGGATTTGTCAGGAGCTTGACGGAAGCCTGAATTAATATTAGGCTTTTAATACACCACTGACTCCTGGCATTTCTGTTACCAAAGGATAGATTCTAAATATACAGTTGTTGTTGTTGTTGTTGTTGTTGTTGTTGTTGAAGTTGAACACAGGAGAAGATATTTGATTAGTGGCATGAGCTGGGAGAAAAGCCAACATAAAAGTTATTTGAGCTACTTGAAAAAGTTGCAGAAAAGGTTTACTGAGACGTGACCAGAAGGAATGAAGATTTTCGTGATAACCTGATAACAGTAGGTGCACCTTAAACATTATCTATTCCGACTATATGCCAATCACTATGCTAAATACTTCATGTGTGTGATCTTATGTAATCCTCACAACACTGTGAGATAAAATAGTAGTCACTTCCACATATCATAGGTTCAAGAGAGGTTAAGTAACCTGCCCAAATTCCACAATAAGTAGCATGGACATGTTGGAACACAATGACCTGAATATATTATAACAAAGGCAGAATTTGCTTCAGAAGGTATACTCACTGTAATACATATTTCTTCAACATTTTCCTTGTTTTTACTTCCTTTAATAAGGTTATGATGAAAAGGCATAAAAAATAATCTGCAAGTCTTCTGAAATTTGTCCAAAAAGGAATAATCATTGGAATGGAGATCTGGTATCCAAAGGTAAAAGTTTCTTAGGACATTAGGGGAAATTAGTAAAAAAAATCAAGATAATTCTGTTCTTTAAAATCGTTCATCTTGTCCCTTTAACTATGAAGGTGCAATGAAAAAAAAAATTATGAATAAAGAGGTGTTAGCTATCTTCCTTCATTCATTTGTCATCCTATGGCTATAAGATTGTAAGTCGTAATGAGTTTTGGGACTTCATGACCCAGTCTTCTTTTCATTCCTTGAATAAGCCAAGCTTGTTCCTTTCACAGGGTCTTTGCAAAACTTGTTCCCCTCTACCTGGAATTTAGGAATGACTTTTTCTCAACACCCTTGGCTCTGTTCAGGTTGACTTGATCCTCAGATTGACTTTTCCCAAATAACCAACTTAAAATGTTTCTCATTCTTCCCTGCTGACAGCCTACTCTTACTCATACTCTGTCTCAATAGCCTGCTTTCTTCTCTTTGCAGCACTTTCACTACCTTAAGTTCTTTATAATTTTTCTTTCATTTTATGTAGTTTTTGTTTTATTTATATATCGAATTCATTACTATTCTTAATGTTATGTTTTATTCATTACTATTTTTCCAGTACTTTGAAGAGTGGTTGGCACACAGTATGCACTTGATAAATATTTGCTGAGTGAATGAATAACCACTGTGCTAGCCCAAAGGGAATAGGCAATCCTAAAAGAGACACATTTGGTAGTATTTCAGTTTTTAGAAAGTGCTTACATATACTATAATAGTCACCATCCCACTGGAGGTTAATCTACATATCAACTAGTTATATCAAAACACCTACAAATCAGAAAATTCTGTTTGTTATCAGGAGTCTTATTTGCATAAAGGCTCTCAGTTAAATTTAAATTCTTAGCATAGTTGTGTTCCCAGTGACTGTCCAAACTCCTTCTAAAGCATTGATTAAAAGGATTTTTAATAGAATGGTGAAGAAGTAACAAAATGTGTTATTTCAATGAGTTTTGAAGTTTTTATTGCCATTTCAAATAAACAATAAAGTTCTTGCTTTTGTTTGCCAAAATGTCCCTGTAAACACTGAAGATTTTATTTCTGCTTTTCTGATTAATACAGTTTTACTGCTCTGAACAGCTAGACAATAACATCATGTGCTATATAGGCTGAATATGTATACCCACCCCCAAATTCATATGTTGAGATCTATTCCTCCAAATTTGTGATATTGAGAAGTAGGGCCTTTTGGCTGTGATTGGGTTATGAGGGTGAAGCCCTCACGAATGGGATTAGTGCCCTTATAAGAGAGACCCCAGAGAGATCCCTTGCCCCTCCTGCTATGTGAAGACAGAGGAAAGATGGCCATCTATAAGCCAGGAAGTGGGCTATCACCAGACACAGAATCTATTGGTACCTTGATCTTGGACTTTCCAGATTCCAGAATTGCAAGAAATCTATATCTGTTGGTTATAAGGTAGCTACCTAGTATATGGTATTTTGTCATAGTAGCCCTAATGGACTAAGACATCATTCATAGTTAACAAATAAAAAACAGAGCAGGTAACTGTTTATAACACAGAGTTAGTTTGGAATTTACTGGGTGTTTAAAAAGAGAATGTCATCTAGGGCTGAGAATTCAATCTTGCACCCTTAAATAGTCATACATTTTCTTTGCTGATTTATCTAGGAATTAGGAATATGCCTTTCATGGGATCTGTCCATTCCACTTTCACTAACCTAATGTTATACTAAAGAATTAGCCATGTGAATCTATCTCCTACCCTTCACTCTTCCACTACAGGGCTTGGCAAGAACCAACATATTTGGATTTGGCAGAAGATACAGATAGCAAACAGTTAACCCTAAGCTATGAAGCAATTACATTTTTAAAAACATGAATTACTGACATCCTCACTGCCAAAATATTTTTTGTTTTCATTTGCAAAATGAGGCTTAGGTAACAAATATCAGTAAGAAAATCCTTTGTTGGAATTGACAAAGAGATTCCCAGTTCCTTCCAATACCTCCAATGGGAGTTGACATTATTTTATTAAACTGATGAGTGAGGTTTTTTCCTACTGAGTCTTTTCAACAAGCAGCAGCAACTACAGTTCACAATGACTTCCATCCAGGTTTCTGCTCTTAATTCATCAAGGAGTTCTGTTTAGTTTTTAGAACATCACACATTGTTTCAAACCTTCTTTCACTATAGGAAGTGAAAACAGATGTTGAGTTCCTTAGACATATCTGGTGGAAAACAGCCCCATTCTTGGGTTAGTCTCCAATCACAAGAGCCCTTCTTAACTGACACCAAATTATTAACCATTCTCTTTTTGTGGTATTATTAGGATTCTGCAAGTGTATATCCAATTATGTATTCATTAATTGATAATTTTTAAAATTTATTTCTATAAGTAGTATGTTTACCTTAGAAATATTCCTATCAATTTCACCTTTAAAAAGTGGTTAATTTGCCTGAAAAGGGTGTTTTGAGTAAAACACCATGTTCAGTGCATCATATGAAATTCTTCTAGGGAAGCAATTGGCTCTTTAGTGCCATTCCAGAGCAGGTGCAAAGTGATAATAAAGCTGATTAGATTAACATATAAAGCAATATTAAGTGAACTGCACTAGGTAAACAGTATGTTAAGAAGATCCTTAATTTGCCCAATAATGATATCAGGATTACAACAGAATATAGAATATGGTAGTACAAGAATGCATCTTTAAAAGCTATGCAAATAAATGAATGGGACTATACCAAACTAAAAAGCTTCTGCACAACAAAAGAAACCATCAACAAAGCAAAGAGACAGCCAACTGAATGGGAGAAAATATTTGCAAACAATGCATCTGATAAGGGTCTAATATCTAAAACATATAAAGAACTATTAGGACTTGACAACAACAAAAAAAATAATCCAATTAAAAAATGGACAGAGGACCTGAAAAGACACTTCTCCCAGAAGATATACAAATGGCCAACAGACATATGAAAAAATGCTCAATCTCATTAGCTATTAGGGAAATGCAAATCAAAACCACAATGAGATACCACCTCACACCTGTGAGAATGGCTATTATCAACAAGACAAGGAATCGCAAGTGCTGGAGAGGCTGTGGAGAAAAAGGAACTCTCGCACACTGCTGATGGGAATGTAAATTGGTACAACCACTATAGAGGACAGTGTGGAACTTCTCAGAAAATTGGGAATGGAGTTACCATGTGACTTGAGTATTTACCTAAAAACTATACAAAGCCTTTCAGATTATCCAAATGTAATAGAAGCCCCCTCCCTAGCTTTAGTGGTACTAATTTAATAAATACGGCTTTCCCAACTTCCCTTCCTCTTTTCATTTTAACGAGTTATTTTTTAATAGAATATGAAAATAAATAGTAACAAAAAGAAAGAAAATCAATAAGATATGGCAGCATCCAGCAGATACATGTATAATAGAAATTGTATAATAAGTAAAGGGAATAAAAGGCCGAATTCTGGTCCTTATCCTTCAAGTATTTTTTATCCCCATTTTGTAAGAATGTATTTAAAAAATATTATAAATTATGACTTTTTAAACTTTATTAAAATTTTTCATTAAAAAAGTAGCAAATGCACTATTAGTGATAATTAAATAAGTATACTAACATTCATACTACTGAGTATTTACCTTTATAACAACAACCTGGGGAAAATGTATAAGTTATTCCACTGGTAAATGTACTATACATTTTTTGTTTTTAAGCAAATCTCTTTTGGAATTGTCTATAGTATCACTTTAAGAAGCCATAGAACAAAATTCGTATTATTACTTATAAATTTAACTTTTTTTTTTAAACCTGAACTCACCCACCATGGTCACTAGACTTATTTCCAGATGACTTTTCACTGTTTAAAAAACAAAGATATTCTCAATCTGAAAACTTGAAAAGTTAGTATGAGCATATGATGGGGACCTTGAAATACTGTTGCATCAGTCTTTTCCTTTTCATTCCCACAGCTAATGCCCCTGTCCAAGCCCTCATTTCCTCTTCCCAGATCTCTATCTTTTAACTAATGCCTTTGTGACTATTAATTATACACAGTACTACCAGGATCATCCTCTCAAAGCATAGTTCCTATCTTTTTGCCCTCTTGCTCAAAAAATTTCAGTGGTTTCCATTCTCTCACCTTCCAACACTTACATAGCACTTACTGTGTGCCTGACATTGTTGTAGGTACGTTATATATATTATTCTTCATATCAACCCTGTGAAGGAGGTCAAAACATTATCCAAATTTCACAGATGAGGAACCAGTTAATATATTTCAGTACTGAGAATTGTACTCAGGGACTCTGGCTCCAAAGTTCTATCTCCCTGTTTGTTTTTCTGCCTTACTTAATATTTCACCATTCTCTGATCTAATCAAATGTTTTTCTGCTTTGGGGTCTTTGCTTACAATTTTCTCGCTGGCTGCTGTACCCTTCTCCCATATTTTCCTATCCATATCCATCAAGATCCATCAGAAATGCTTCCTCTTCCATGAAGCTCACCCACATACCTCCTCACTGTATACTTCTCTTTTAACTATTATCACACTGTAGTATTTTGTTTTCTTTGGTTTGGTTTTTTTTGGGGGGTTGGGGTTGGGGGGGGGTAGTTACCTGGCTGGAAATCGAACCCAGGCTGCAGAGTTGAGGGTGCTGAAGCCTAGCCACTACACCACCAGGGAACTCTCCACACTGTAGTATTTTGTACTATACTAATTTGTACATGCATTTCTAAATTACAACTCTTGAAAGAATGGAACCATTTCTAAGTCAGTGTTCCCCTTCAGCATTCAGTTAATTGCTACTAACACAGGTAGAATGGAAGGCAATTGTTATAATTGAAAGTATATGAACTACTGATGGGTGAAATGATGATATTAAAAATATATACTATAGGCACTTGGCAAATGTTAACTGATAAGAAAAGATGAGTATATTCAAAATAGTGTACTACAGGCTCTGAAGGCAATTCCAGAGTCATTTTGGACATTGATGTAATAAATATATAGCATTGCAAAAGAGTCACTTTAAAAGGACAATAGATTTTTATGGACTCACTCACCTATTCTTATTTATTGAATACCTACTACATGCCAAACACAAGAGATATAAAAATACAAAAAATCAAAGTTTTAATGTGTCACACACATATATACACTCATACAAACACACACACATACACTCTCCATCTGGCCCTCTCATATTTTTGAGAGAAAATGTCTTAATGGGAAAATATAATTGGGAATTCTCCTGTGCCATAAAGTCTCTAAAAAAAATACCGACAGGACTGTGTCTCACTTCAGTGGGGATAATCAGGAAGAACCCAAAGAAAAAGTTCTAAAAACAATAAGATTAAATTTATACACTCCCATGGACTCACAGTAAAAAGAAGTTTCATGTTTTATATATTTAACATGTGATAACTACTATGTACAGAATTTGTGAGAATTTGAGATTCCTGGGTAGAGGATGCTACAGTAGTTCAAAGTATGAACAAAGATAATAGATGTGTCTGCCATCAAAAATGCAGCTTTAGTACACCTATTAAGGGGTATGTTTGAAGCTGTGCTATTTCTTAGATCTCTATATGATAATATCCTCCAAAGAGAAAACTAGATTTTTAAGAATTGCAGATTTTTCTTTATTTCCACAGATGTCTGCTTCTATTTTAAGCCAATCTTCCTCTTATTCCCATTGAATAAACCCAATAAAAATGTCCCATTTCCTTCAGTTTTTGTTTATTTAATTAAGATGATTTTCTACATGATTGATTATAAAGGCCACAATTATACTATCAAATCCCTGTCAAACTAACAATTTAATGTAAAATGTTAACACTTGGCAGTGTTTAAATCTAAACACTTGTTAAATAAAAAAATCTTGTGTATATAAATAAGGGGAATTAATTCAGACTATTTTTTCCTCTGGAGCACAAAAGAAAGTTTTGGTGGCTGCCTTTATTATTATATACTATTGTAAAGAGGAATAGTTTATGAGCCGTTATAAATAGTAAATGACTGTGCTAAACCAAGATTCTTATCTGATGAGTTTATAAAGAACATCTGCCATTCTGAAATCAGGAACGATAACATGACAACAGAAGAACATAGCACAAGCAAGGTACAAACTTGCAGGTAGTATTTATCGTTAAGATATTTTGGGATACTAGAATCAGAGAATTGTGGGGCTAGAGGGGGATTTATTAGCATTTTCTCTTTTCTTTGGCCAGGAATATATGCACATATCTATTCAAGATAAATTAAGAATATTTTTTGCTTTTAGCCTCACTTAGAGTTGGAAATTCTATCATCCTCTTTGATCATCCACAGTGTTTACACTGCATTTGTCTGTTTCTCTTCTTCTGTACTGAAGATGAAGAATTAGCAACTACCTTTTCTGTATCAAGAGCCTTCCTGTACTTGAAGATAAGGTTTAATCGCTCATCAGCTTTATTACTCCAGAATAAAAAAAATAAGTTTTTTTAAGGCTATTACAAGATATGGTTATTGTTGACTCACACATAACATGCAATAACCTTAAGCAAGTGAGGGATGAGGAAAGAAATAATCAAGAATAAAGGAACACCAGGCCAGATGAAACAGAGAATAAAAGCTAAAAGAAGAGAATAAAGAAAACAGATCCAAAAATAAGTTTTGAGTACTTTTTACATGCAAGGTCCTGTGCAGAGTGCTTTATATAGTAGTAGTTGTTGTCATCATCATCACTGTCATATAATCATCATCAGTTATCATGTAATCATGTATCATCATCAATAAGTATATAATCACCATCATCAATAATCATCACCATATAATCACCATCAATAATCATGTCACCAATATCATCAATAACCATATCATCATGATCATATAATCATCATGATCATCTAACCATCACCAATATTATCATCATCATATAATCATCATCATCACCATATAATCACGATCAATAATCAATCATCACATAATCATCATCATCGCTTAATCATTATCATCATCATTGAATCATCATAGAATCATCATCAGTAATCATATAATCATCATCTAATCATCATTAATAAGTATATAATCACCATCATGAATAATCATCACCATATAATCATCGTCATCAATAATATCACCAATATCATCAATAATCATCATGATCATGTAATCATCACCAATAATCATAGAATCATCATAGAATCATCACCAACAGATAATCATCAACATATAAACATCATCGATAATCATATAATTGTCATATAATCATCACTTAACCATTATCATATCACAGAATCATCATCATAGAATCATCATCAGTAATCATGTAATCACCATCATCAATAATTATATATCACTATCATCAATAATCATCATCATATAATCATTATCAATAATCACATCCTCTTTGCCCAAAGCAATGCCTATTAAAATGTCACAATCATACTTTCATGAAATAGATGAAAAAATTATCAGATTTATATGGAACCATAAAAGACTTCGAATTGCCAATGCAACACTACATAAAAAGAGTAAGGCTGGTGGTATTACACTCCCCAATTTCAACTTATATTACAAAGCATCAATAATCAAAACAGCTTGGTACCAGCAGAAAAATAGAGACATAGACCAATGGAACAGAACTAAAAAACCCAGAAATAAATCCACAAATTTATGGACAAATAATTTTTGATAAAGGAGCAAAAAATATGCAATGGGGAAAGGACAGCCTCTTCAGTAGGTGGTGCTGGGAAAGCCGGAAAAACGTATGCAAAAGAATGAATCTGAGCTGTGAACTCTCACCATATACAAAAATTAACTCAAAATGGATTAGACTTTCATGTAAAACCTGAAACAATAAACTGCATAGAAGAAAACATAGGTACTAAACTTACAGACCTAGGGCTCATGGAAGACTTCATGAACCTGACATCAAAGGCAAGGGAAGTAAAAGCAAAAATAAATGAATGGGACTATATTAAACTAAAAAGCTTCTGCACAACAAAAGAAACCATCAACAAAGCAAAGAGACAGCCAACTGAATGCATCTGATAAGAGTCTAATATCTATAATATATAAAGAACTAATATGACTTAAGAACAAAAAAAACAAACAACCCAATTAAAAAGTGGGCAGAGAAACTAAACAGACACTTCTCCCACAAAGAAATACAAATGGCCAGCAGACACATGAAAAAATGCTCATCCTCATTAGCTATCAGGGATATGCAAATCAAAACCACAATGAGATACCACCTCACACTTGTTAGAATCACTATTATCAACAAGACAAGGAATCACAAGTGCTGGAGAGGCTGTGGAGAAAAAGGAACTCTAGTGGGAGTGCAATCTGGTACCACCACTATGGAAGATGGTGTGGAGGTTCCTCAGAAAATCGGGAATGGAGTTACCATATGACCCAGCAATCTCCCTTCTGGGGATCTACCAAAAAAACTTGAAAACCTGAGTCTGCAAAGACTTATGTACCCCAATGTTCATCGCAGCACTGTTCACAGTGGCCAAAACATGGAAACAACCAAAGTGCCCTGCAACAAATAACTGGGTAAAGAAGCTGTGGTACATATACACAATGTAATATTACTCAGCTACAAGAAAAGATAAAATACTGCCATTTACAACAAAATGGATGGCCTAGAGATTATCATGTTAAGCGAAACAATCCAGACAGAAAAAAACAAGAACTGTATGACTTCACTCATGTGGACTATAAAACTGAAAGCGACAAAGAAAAAAACAAACAAACAAAAAACCCATGGACACAATCAATACTTTAATGTTTATTTGGGAACAAGAAGAGAGGGGATGGGAAAAGGAAAAGGGGTGGGAGAAGAGGAAGGGGGAGCTAAATATATGATGATGGAACAAGAACTCACACTGGGTGGTGAATTTACTATACAAGTTGACACTGTAGAACTGTACACCTGGAACCTATGTAATTCTTGCTAACCAATGTCATCCCAATAAGTATAACAATAAAAAAAAATCATACCCTCAATATCATCAATAATCATATCATCATGACCATATAATCATCACCAATAATCATATAATTGTCACCATTAGATAATCATCTTCACCATATAATCATCAATAATCATCATCAATAATCATATAATCATCACATAATTATATTATCATTATCATCAGCAAATCATCAGTAATCATATAAGCATCATGTAATCATCAATAATCATATCATCAATATCATCAATAATCATATGATTATGTAACAATCATATCATTATCACTAATAACCATATAATCATAATCATAGAATAATCACCATTAGATAATCATCAATAATCATATCATCATATAATCATCTTCATCAATAAGTATATAATCACCATATTAATAATCATCACCATATAATCGTCATCAATAATCATGTCACCAATGTCATCAATAATCATCATGATTATATAATCATCACCAATAATATCATCACTATCACGAATCATCACCATCATTTAATCACCATATAATTATCGTCCTCAATAATCATATAATCATCACATAATTATCATCACTTAATCATTATCATCATCATAGAATCATCATCATCAATAATCATAATCATATAATCATCATATAACCATCACTATCATAGAATGATCATCACATCATCATCATTATATAATCATCATCAATAATCATATAATCATCATCACCATCATATAATTATCATATTAGCTAACATACTTCACTGCATGTGTACTTTGTGTCAGGCATCATGCTACATGCTTTTCATACATGATCTTCACAACATCATAAGGGTAGGATTATCTCATATTTCAGAAAAGGAATTTAAACATAGGTTCATAATACCTTCATAACTGTGGTGCATTCTATAAGGGACATCATATTTCTATTTTACGGGTGAGAAAACTGAGTTTCACAGATTAAATAACATGCCCATGATCAAAATAGCTAGTAGTGACAGCTGGGATTTATACCAAGAACTGTCTGATTCCAAAGTATTTTGACTACATGTTTAGTTTGAGAGAAAAAAATAGTAACAATGATAATCACCAGCTCTTAACGTAAGAAGAAAGGAGATAATAAGAATAATAAATACAATAAGAGAGCATATTACATCAGCATTGTTCAAAGTGTTAAATATTAACTCATTTAATCTTCATGACAACCCTGTGAAAACAGGTACTATTATTACTTCCATTTCACAGATGAGGAAACTGATGCACATAATCTAATTTAACTACGGTCATTTGGCTACTAACTGGGGAACTGGGACTCAAACCCATGAAGTCCAGTTCCAGAGTTATGCTCTTACCAACATTATACTGCTTCTTGTCATTTAAATATATAATTAAAGCAATCATTTGTAATACTGAAAAATGAGAATGGTCCCATAGGTAAATATACACTGGCACTATTATATAGCTAATATTTATTGAGCACTTACTAAACACTTCTGGTGGACAATGTGATATGCCAACCAGATCCCACTTCAAGAAGAAAGGACTTACTTCAACAGCTGATGGGAGTCCTACAGGAAGATGGCACTCAGTTGTCAGCTCTCTGTTGAAAAAACTTACCTTTGGAGTTGACTGAAGTCTTTGGAATTGCACTACAGCTCATTTTCCATGAGTGTTAATCCCAAGAGCACTCCCTAATAAATAATAAACATCATCAATGTTAATCTCCACCTTTGAGTCTGCTTTCCTAGGAACCTAACCTGCAACATTGTACAAAATCTGACCATGAATTAGGTGCTATTATCCTCATATATTAATTTGCAAATGAAGACACCAAGGCTTAACTTGCCCAAGGTCACAGAGTTAGTTGGTCAAGGATAGACACAGAATTTGAACTCAGATTGTCTATTTCTGCAGACTGAACTCTCCACTTCTACATGATTGTGTGTAGAGAGAAAAGCTTCGGTAATTGAGACTTAACATTAGTTCAACATGTATTTAATACCGAGGGGGAGGGGAAGACACTCTGAGGGACCCTCAGATCTTGAGGGAAAAGAAATCTAACATTTATTTTTAAAGCATAAGTAAAAATAATTTCAGTAGTTGGAATGACCTGAAATGTAAACCAGGTGACCTAAGAAGGCAGACTGGTCAAGAAAATTGTGAAAAAATTTTTTTTCTTCTAGTATTTCTTTAATTGATTTCTTAAGAAGAGAGAACTGAGGACAAAGTAAAGTTCCCATATAATAGGGAAGAAAAAAAATGTTCTATTATACATTGTTATATTAAACTCAAAGAGAAAAGGTTTCACTCTCCAGCACAATACGTTTATCATCTGATACATCTGTCTAGCATCTTTCCTCATAGGAGAGATGCTGAAAACATAAAATGCCAGCATATGGCCCTGACTTTAATGAGAAGTTACAGGTTCATGGGGCAGAGTCAAAAGATGGGGCAGGGAGAGAAGAGCTGAGATGGCAGCCATAGCTTTTGCCTGAGTTGTGCTATTCAATCACAGATTTTCTCCGATGTTACCAATTTTCAGGTGTCTTATTCATCTTAATTTTCTCACTCTTTCCAAGACAGATGACACTCAAGACATAAACAAATTTCTTGACTCACATGTAAGATTAAATTGTGTGGAATCCACTTTTTAAAATTATACTTCTTTTTTGTGAGCATGGATAATTTCCTACATTTCTAATGGAGGGAAGAAAAAAGTTGTAACTAAAAAAATCCAAATATTAAATTTATCCTCTCAGTGCTCATATATCCTGGGTACATCATTGATTTCACTTAAAACCTCAAGTAAATCTAAAATACACCCAGAATATAAGACAGCCTGAAAAACCTAGTTCAGAGAAAATGGGATGCAGTTAGCAAAGATTACATGCATCGGTGAACTGTACTAAATTGAACACTTTTAAATGCCAAAGATTTTCTCTGTGAAACTGGGGGGTTTGAAAGAAAAATCAATAATGTTGAAGAAGAGAAACGTTCTTCACACATCTCTAATTAGTCATAGCAGAATCTGGTGGATTTCCATATTACAACTGGATCAAACTTGTAAAATTGGTTTTGATCCCAGACTCATTCAGTACATCGTCCAGAAGAAGCTCCATTAAAGACAATCAAAGGCTTTTCAAACTTGAATGATCCCCAAGATCACTCTTTCAGTTTGTACCCATCCTACATTGTGTTCAGTGTCTGTCTAATGCTGCCTACAGCAAATCTCCCTGGAATTACCCTTAAAGAGCTTCATTTATAAGAACAGGCAAAGGATTTTCAAACTAGTCAGCTTCAACTTTAGATCGAACCTTCAAAATCTATATTAGTAAGTGAAACCAGGCATAAAGAGTCATAGGTCTTTAGATCTTTTTGTTTTTTAATAAATTGAATAAATACTGACCATATTGCTTATATTAGGGCATGAACCCCTCTGTAAAGTCATTACTCAAGTCTAATAATGGAGTAGGTAAAGGGTTTCTGTATTTTTCTGAATAATCAATACCAAAGCTGCTGATGCAAATTTATTTGAACCCCCGGGAACACATCCTTTGAAGTTCTAGGAAAATTTTAAATACAGTGTGCAAATCAGTAAGTGGACAAAAACATTTCTGTCAATGTGTTCATTTTTATTTGGAGAGGAAATATATCTTTAAATATAATCTCTCTCTCACTCTATGAACCCTTTCCCCAAATCATTTCTTTTACAAAAGAAACTCATGACAGTCAACAGTCACTGGAACATAAAACATTCTTTTTGGCCACAATTAGAAGGGATGTAGATGTAACCTCACTGAACAAAGTGACTCTTCAAGCCCAAAACACACTCTCCCTCTCTCTAACCCTTTTATAATGCTCTCATAATTTTCTTTTCCTATCATTTCACATCCAGTTGTGCAGCCTGAAATAACCAGAACGGTTTGAAGGTATTTTCAGAAGGGATTCTACAGGCCTGGTTTGGTGGTATGTGTTGTTTTGAATGGAATGCATCTATGAGATTAAAAATATATTTCTTCATTACTGCCTGTTTTCACAGTCCACTAAGCAAAAGTACAAAGCAATTTTTTTTCCTCCCCCCATTTTCCCTTTCTCCCTTCGTTCTTTCTTCCCCTGTGGAGTTCAAATTAAAGAAAGGTGAAAATTGAAGCTGTTGTCGGCAAGGCGATTGTACCATGCATATTTGATTTTTATGATGGATCTAAATTGCTGAATAAGGCCCTGGAACAAAGGGAGACTGCAGCTTCCTGCCCATCACACGCAGCCACTGCATGCAGAACAAAAGCTTTGGCCATTAGGGGCTCAGCAGGGAGACACATTATATAAATGACTTTGTCTTTTCTGCCCCTTCCCCCCCACTGGGTGCACTGGACAGGGATGGGGGTGTATGTGTGTATTATGATTTGCCAGGGCAGGAGATAAGAAATCATGGGAGCAGCAACGGGAATAGAAATATATGGCACGTTATGATCCAAAAGGGTCATGCTTTACTCACTGGACCAGCGTGGCTCTCAGCGCTGTGATCAGAGCGCCACCTAAGACAACTCCCCTGAGAAACTTGGTGTCTTTTCAGAGTAACCTGTAGCTTTTCTTTTTACTGTTGTCTTTCATCAGAAATGATGCTACATAGAGAAAAACACTAGGGAAAAATAGGAAGGCCTAATATTCCAAGATAATTGTCAGTCTTGATTAAGGAACAAATGGACATACAATTCATTGAGGCACTAGTTTTCTAAGAAGCTACTACTCTTAATTCCTCCTTCCAGACTCAAGGCTTTTCTTTTGGCAGGAAAAGAGAATTATACATTAATAGAAGGCCCAGGCTATCACATAGCTAAATCAACCTACTTTTTAAGATGCCCCCTGTGGTGGTGATTTGAATAGGGGCTATTGTTTTACCTCACTCGAAACATCAGCTATAGTGCACAAACACACTTAACAATCTTGGCACAGAATTTGTTTTGTAGAGGATTTTAGTATGCTTCACAATGGTGAATAATTTTATTACTTCTACTATCACTGAAAGAGGTAGGGAAGAGGAAAGATTCTCTTTGCAGACTAATTTGAGCATAGAGTGCTTAAGTACATTAAAAGTGACACAGTGAGTTGGGGGCAGGCTAGGACTGATATCCAAGTCACTGGACGCTCATTCCAGCCCTAACCATCACTATACATTTCATGAGAGGGGATATCTCAATGGTAAGTTTCTATTTCTTAGTACAATTCAGAAATTGTACTAACATGTTCCGGCAGTCATCCAACTCTCCGATACAGTAGAGAAAGCAGTTCCACTTTGAACTAAAGTAACTGAAAGGCAATATCATGTGATGTAGAACAAGAACTGAAGGTCTTGGAAAAAAATGAATCCCAAACACAAACTCAACATTTGGGCACATACAGCCTTAAGTAACCCAACAATGACTGAATTGTGTAAAGCCATCTAAATGAAACACCATGAGACAACTGCCATTTGTCACATACCATCACTACTCTGTCTGTCTCAAAATGGGCAATTCCTTTAAAATAAGGTATACTCTTCTGATTTATATGAAAGCTGAAAAGGCTTTAGTGACAAACAGTGGGTTATTACTGTAGAGTACTTCAGTTTGAGCTACAGAAGTCACCAAGCTGCCTTCCTACTAGTGCTTTTGGTCCTCACGTTAAGGTGGTTAAATTCCTTTTTATTGTATGGGGGTAATGTCTCCCAATAAAGACTGCTAAATGGATTAAAGATAGTATTGAGATTTATGCTTATCAACAGTTTTAAGCAACTGGGATGAATAGATGGTTAAGGGTAGTCCATAACCCTACAGGCCCAGAGGTGGGTGAATGAGAGTCAATGAATAAACAGATGGGTGAGTGTAGTAAAGAGACTGATGTATAGTCATTCGCTTCTTTATTCATTTATGCAGTAATTAACTATTCACTTAGGGCCTACTACATACAATTCCATGTCCTGTGGATTCAGTGTGAATAAGACATGATCACTGACCTAAATAATTATCTTATGTGTGGTTGGGGGTTGTGGTGAAGATATTAAGTGGTTATACAAACATCTACATAGATTGTCATATGATAAGGTGTATGAAGAGAAAGTACAGTATTCTATGAGATGTTAATTTAACTTGGAGAACCTATCTCACCTGGAGGGGTTCAGGATGGCTTTAATAAGAAAAAAACATTTAAGCCAAGGCAAGAAAGAAAAAGTTAGATAGGCTCTAACCACCTACATTTCACCTTCTGAGGTACATCTAACTATTTAAAAGTAAGAGTCAAGGCAATGATGTATATCTTTAGTTCTTGTTACTTAGCTTAAAAGTAAAACAAAACACCGATCTGGCTACAGGCTTTAGGTAATTCTAATTTAATTACTTTAGAATAAAAGCCAAAGGACACAAGGTTATAGCTTGCACTCTCCAATGTGGTAGCCATTAGCCACATATGGCTATTTCAATTTCAATTTTTATTAATTAAGGTAACATTTAAAATTAAGTGCAATAGCCACTACATTGAACATTGCTACTAGAGACTATTAAAATTAAATTTAAATTTAAATAAAATTAAACATTTAATGTCTCAATTGCACTTGACATACTTTGAGTGCTCAATTTTAAGTGACTAGTGGCTATCATAGTGGACAGGAGATAGAGAACATTTCCATCACTGCAGAAAAGTGCTATTGGACAGTATTGCAAGACTATCTGGCACCTTGTTGCTTCTCAAACCTCATTTTCTACTACTCTCTTCTTGCTTATGCCATTCCAACCATACTGGAATCCTTGCTGCTGCTCAAGTATACCAGGTATGATCCTGCCTCAGGGTCTTTGCATGGTTTGGTCCCTACCTTCCTCTCCAGCCTCATCCTGTACTGACAGTCTCTGCTACTGTCTCTATCCTTAGCCACGCCAGTCTTCTTTCTATTTCCCTCATGCTCCAGATCCCTCTTGTCTCAGGGCTTGGCAAATAGTATTGCCTTTCCTTGGAAGGCTCCTCCTTTGCTACTTTACCTTTCCATCCACTACCAGCTTACTTATTTTTCATCAGAAAAGCCTTTTTTGACTAGATTAAATCCTCTTCTTACAAACTCATATTCGTTTCTTGCATCGCACTTATTACACTGTAGCAGGTTTACATTTATATATGCCACTTTTTATCCATGTCACATTCTTCAGATACACTGAGAGCTCCATGAAGGCAGGGACTATGTATGTTTTTGATCACTGTTGTATTCTTAAAAGGTAGCAGAGTGCATCGAACAAAATAGAACATAAATATAATAAACATTTATGACTGAATTATGAACTAATAAATGCTAGGGAAAAAATAGCCAATGGCCAGGTTAAAAATACAGAGGGTGCCAAAAAAAAAAAAGGTATACACATTTTAAGAAAGGAAAAATTGTATTAAAATTGTAATACTCAATATATACCAATAAAAATAGATGAATACAAGTCATGTTTGACTTCTGTAATTACAAGAGGTGCTCAAAGTGGTTACCATCAGCATCCAGATGCTTTTGATTATGGTGAACTACTGCTTGAGTAATGCTGACCAAAATGTCCACTTGAATCACTGTGCCTGCCCTTTCAATTTCTTCCCAAAGCATCACCAGGGCAGCCAGTTTTCTATGGTATACCACATTCTTTAAGGTTCCCCCATAGGTAGCAGTCAAGGGGTATTAAGTCAGGAAAACACGGGGGAAACTCAAACATTCTCGAAATTCAAATACCACTTCAAAATGGATTTTGAGTTCCTCGAACAACAGTGCTTCCGCCATTTTCTTTGACTGTCCTGCCTGTCACATGGTGATACTAGCATTCATTTGATTAACACCATCTTTCAAGTGAATGTCATACTACGCATTGCTACTGTAATTCAATTCAACTTCGAAAAGTAATACATAGATAACAATTCTTAAAATGTGTATACATTTTTTGGCACTGTGTGTATGTTGTGTTGTTTTTTCCACGCATGCCAAGTACCCAAATTTAAAAGTAAGATTATATACAGTGAAGAAAAATGAATGACAGGGATTGTAATAATTTAAGAAGTATGAAGACTTCTTTCAGATAGAGTACTGTCCCCCAAAGGATGAGAGAATTATGGGCACAATTTATATTCCTTTTGCTCACCTGAATTTTCTAATATTTCTCCATAATTATGTATTAGTGTTATAAGGGTTTTATTTTTTTATTGCAACATCAAAAATTACTCTGCTCCAGTACAACAGCAAATACCTAGGATACACAGTGGTTAATAAGGATGCTCCTTCCCTTGCCAGGTACACCAGAGTTGAAATGCTGGTTCTGTCTTTCTCTGGTTCTGTGACCTTGAGCATGTTACCTCACCTCTCTGAACCTCACCTTTCAAATGGAGATACTAATATTATATACTATATAGGGTGGTTGGGAAAATTAAATAACAGCTATAAAACATTCAATAAATGGTAGCTTAAAATAAACATGCTATATTGGCCATATTTAAAGTATCATAGCTAGCTGAGCATAGACCTCAATAACTGTTATGGTTCTTAATTATTAATTTGAAAGTAAAAGATTTTTAACTCTCAGATTCCAAGTTTGGCTTGGGTTTGTTCCCAAGGTTATACTATCTTTCTTTTGAATGGGACTGGTCCATATACTCTAGGAACTGAGATTAGTGCCAAGGAATTAGTTATTCACTTATTTGACAACTATTTTTGTGTGCCTACTATACATTACGCACTGTGTTAGGGATGATATTGTTAGCAAAAGAAATATTACTATATCTCTGAATATGCTAGAAATATGGCCTTTAAGGAGTGATTTAGTTAAATGAGGTCATAAGGGTGGAGCCCTGATCTCATAGACATAGTGCCCTTATAGAAAGATGAAGAGCCACAAGAAAGAGCGCATGCGAGCAAGCTCGCATGCGCTCTCTCTCTCTCCGTCCCATGTGAGGACAAAGAAAGAAAGCAGCCCTTTGCAAGCCAAGAAGAGAGAGTTCTCACCAGCACCCTGATCTTGGATTTCCAGCCTCCATAAAAGTGAGAACATTAATTTCTGCTGTTTAAGCCCTTGAGTCTATGGTGTTTTATCATGGCCTCTCAAGCTCACGAATTCAATGGTCAAATGATTTCAACAGGGTACCAAGACCATTCAGTGGGGGGAAGGACAGTCTTGTCAACAAATGGTGCTGGGAAAACTGGATATCCACATGCATAAAGATAAAGTTAGACCTTTACCTAATACTTCATCCAAAAATTAACTCAAAAAGGATAAAAGACTGAAACATAAGAACTAAAACTATAAAACACTTAGAAGAAAACAGGTCAAAAGTGTCACGACACTGGATTTGGCACTAATGATTTCTTGGATATCACACTAAAAGCAAAGGCAATAAAAGTACAAAGAGACAAACTGGACTTTCTGAAAATTAAAAATTGTATGCATCAACAGACACAGCAAAAATACAACCCACAGGAGAAAATATTTGAAAGTCACATATCCATTAAGGGACTGATATCAGAATATATAGTAGAGAACACCTATATTAGACATACTTACTGTAAAATCTGTGTCTAAAAACTCCATCACCTGAATCATCTGTGTTAAATCTCTTTCTATTTAGTGTTGTTTCTCTTGATTTTCTACCTTGTGGTTTTATCTTTTCCTGAGACTGTTTTTTATTTTGGTTGAACACCAGTAAGTGTACATAAAAAAATGTGGAGACAATTGGTAGCTTGGGACAATTTTATCTTCCTCTATAAAAAATTATACTTATTTCTGGGAGTGGGTAAGGACTCTAGCAATTTTGTATCATCTAAATTAGATCAAGATTTGAAATAATTTGAAGCTGGTTTTCAGTTCCTGGGTAGGCTAATCTATTGCAGGTTTACCCTTCCTCTTGGATTTAATCAGGAATACTCTCCTCTTTGTGGGCCTTGAACTCCTGTATTCCCCATAGGTTTCTAAATAGCTCCATTCATCTTTTCAGCCTTTAAACCATCTTTCTTGGAAATGGCAGATGCTTGGATCTACAGGAAATGGCAGACACCTCTTGGGGGAAAGCACTTTTAAATGCCAGATTTATCTCTCTTGAATGTCCTCCGAGTTAGTCTCATAGGTTTTCACAACATTGTTTGCATTACAAGGCCTCATAGGTTTTCACTATATTGCTTGCATTACAAAGCCTTAAACAGATTTTTATTTCTATTTCATCCAGCTTTTCCAATATTCTCTGTAGGAGAATGGTCCAAATTACGTCTACTATTACTACCAGAAACCAAACTCCATACTTCACTTTTAAAAAGCATATTTAACTGTCAAATTAAATTTCCACAAGCTGGTCCGCAGATCACTTATACATGAATCATCTATGTAATGCTGGTTAAAATACAAATTCCTGAATTCTCTCTCAAATCTAGCTGAGTCAGAATTGCACTTTGAATCAGTATCCCAGTTCAATGAGTACCTATCTTTACATAAAAATAGTTGGAGAGATACCCTTATTTACATAAAAATAATTAACCATCCAATCATAAAATAACTTACTACTTTACAGAAGAGTTAATAGAAGTATTTGTCATCTAAACAAAAGTTCCTAGTGCATAAAGTCTGACAATTAAGTTCGTGAACTTGCCACTGTGCACTTACATTGGCAGCACTGTACAAACAACTCAGATTTCATAAGCTTGGTGTATTTGTATCTCACAGCTGTGTACGTGCTGATGTGTGGCTGTTTCTTGCTGAGTGGCGTTCATTATTTTTGTTGTGTGTTTTTGTGTACCATCATGACAATGTTGGAGCTTGAATTACAGCAATGAATAAACATTAAATTTCTTGGTAAAGCTGGCAAGAGTGCAAGTGAAATCAAGAATATGTTAGTTTAAGTTTATGGGGATAATACCATAAAGAAAACGGCAGTGTATAAACAGATTAAAAGTTTTTCTGAGGGGAGAGAAAGCATTACTGATGAAGAGAGAGGTCAGGGCAGCAGGAATAAGCAGAACTGATGAAAATGTTGCAAAAATTCATTGAATTGTGTGTCAAAATCATCAGCTGACTGTGAGAAGCATAGCAGACCAAGTAAACATCAAAAGAGAAACAGGAAAATTATAACTGAAAAATTTGGCATTGGAAAGGTGCGTGCAAAAATGATCCCAAAGGAGTTCACTGATGAACAAAAGCAAAACAGAGTTGAAGTTTGCCAATACCTTTTGGAGAGACAAGAGTGTATCACTGGTGATGAAACATGGGTGCACCAATACGACTCTGAAACAATGCATCAATAGAAGTCAGCCAATTCTCCACTACCAAAAGTTCCATCAGTCCAAATCAAGAGTGAAAATGATGTTGCTAACCGTTTTTGATATTAGAGGAATTATTCATAATGAATTTGTACCAACTGGACAGTCAACCAAGTTTACTGTTTGGAAGTGCTGAAAAGGCTGCATGAAAAAGATGAAAACAACCTGACTTTTCACCAACAACTCATGGCTCTTGTATCTCGATGATGCACCAGCTCAAAGGGCACTGTCTGTAAGGGACTTTTTAGCCAGTACACGAGCAACTGTATTGGAGCACCCTCCCTACTCAACCTGATCTGGCCCCCCAATGACTTTATTCTTTACCTGAAGATAAATGAAATATTGAAAGGAAGACATTTTGATGACATTCAGGACATCAAGATCATACGACAGCTCTGATGGCAATTCCAGAAAAAGAGTTCCAAAATTGCTTTGAAAGGTGGACTAGGAGCTGGCGTCAGTGTATATCTTTCTAAGGGGAGTACTTCGAAGGTGACTGCAGTGATATTCAGCAATGAGATATGTAAGCACTTTTTCTAGGATGAGTTTGCAAACTTAATTTTCAGGCCTCATATGTGCACCTTTAAATTGTAATTAAAAGGAAAGACAAATCTGAAGCAAACTTATAGTTTCAAAATGATGTTTCTTAAATTAATAACCAAATATACTATAAATTTTTCACATGAAATATATATTAATCTTTCTGATTTTCTATTTAAATGTAAACTGTTATTTTAAAACATAATTAGGAGATCTACATATATATAATATGAAAGAGCCAAATCAAGAAAATCTCATCTTATTAAATAAGATCCAGATGTGTTACAATGGGAAAGTATCCAATAATAGAAACCATTTTATTTTTTCTGTACTAATTTGGGATTTTTATTTAATGAATTATTAGATCAAAGAATTTTAAGATCAAGATAAATGGTAAGGGTAAATGTTATAGACCATATTTAAAACTTAGCCTAACAAATCTTAGTTAAAATTTCCTAATGGTAAGCTTAAAATTTCATGTTAAGGAAGAAATGAGAAATAATTTTATTTTCTTACATACATAATCCCCAGTGGCATGTTAGGTAGTTTATTTCTCCATGAAATTTTAAATGTTTGTGGCCAGTTCTCATTTAATTTTTGCTTAGTCAGCCACACATATTAACATCTATTAAACCTGACAACATTTTAGTTTCTTTTAACCCTTTAATGTCTGAAAATAGTCTTTCATTTTCTTTTAATAAAATCTTCAAAATGCAACACAATTTTCTTGCATAGTCCTACTGGTAGGAATAGAAGTATATAATCATATCCCTGTCACTTATATGCTAGCTTTCATATGATTACTGCTTTGCCAGGTAGGAGCATTTTAATAGATTTTTTTATTTCCCTATTAATTTGTTTCTATCTACAGTTTAGTCATGTTCATAAATGTTCTGCACTGTCTTTGATCTTTTAACCCAATCTAACCCAAATACTTCCCAGCACTCTATTCATCCTCTTCATCTGTGTAAAAAGGTGACGTTCAATTATGTTGTCCAGTCCTCATAGCATTTTGAGTCACTGACTTAGTCTGCTTCATAAAATCAATGCTTTTTTTTTCCTGCCTCATATCTTACCCTTTGCAAAACTCTCCATGAAACATTTTTAAAAATCAAGTCTAAAAGTATGTTACTAAGGAAAAATAAAGCCAAGAAGGCAAATCAACAAGGTTAAAAGAGAAAAACCCACTACTTAGGGATTTTGGTATCATATTGATAACCAATTCAAGTTTCAGGTCAAGCATAGTTTGTTTTGGCATAAATTGTATGAATTGACTATTTAACCAATTCTGAATTCTAAATATAATTATATCAAATGGCCAACAGATATATGAAAAAGTGCTCAACATCATTAGCTATTAGGGAAATGCAAATCAAAACCACAATGAAATACCACCTCACACCTGTGAGAATGGCTATTATCAACAAGACAAGGAATAAAGTGCTGGAGAGGATGTGGAGAAGAAGGAACCCTCAGACACCGCTGGTGGGAATGCAAACTGGTACAACCACTACAGAGGACAGTGTGGAGTTTCCTCAGAATATTGGGAATGGAGTTACCATATGACCCAGCAATCCCCCTTCTGGGGATCTACCCAAAAAATTTGAAAACCTTAGACCACAAAGACTTATATACCCCAATGTTCATTGCAGCGCTGTCCACGGTGGCCAAATCATGGAAACAACCAAAGTGCCCTTCGAAAGATGACTGGATAAAGAAGCTGTGGTACATATACACAATGGAATATTACTCAGCTATAAGATGAAATACTGCCATTTGTGACAAAATGGATGGACCTTGAGATCATCATGCTAAGCTAAGTAAGCCAGATAGAAAAAAACCAAGAACCATATGACTTCACTCATATGTGGAATATAAAACTGAAAGCAACAAAGAAACAAAAACTCATAGACACAGTCAATAGTTTAGTGGTTACCTGAGGGCAAGGCGGGAGGGGTGGGAGAAGAGGAAGGGGGAGTCAAATACACGGTGATGAAAGAGAACTGACTCCGATGGTAAACACATAAGGCAACACATAGACGATGCACTGTAGAATTGTATACCTGGAAACTATGTAATTTTTGCTAACCAATGTCACTCCAATAAATTTAACAATTAAATGTTAAAAAATAAAACAAGTAAAAGGAATATCTAGAAATTATATTTATAAAATTGTATTGTGATTTCCTCTCTACCCCCAAAATACTATTGTTGTCTATAAATTAACCCTTAATAAGTTTCTGAGCATCTACAACACTGACTTTGGTAATGACAATGAGGGGTTTTTTTAAATTGTGTTGTTTAATTCAAAACATTTGAATTATGTACATAATTTTCTTGGACTTTCTGGGACTCCCATTCTCATTCCACTCCAATTTATCCATAATATTAAAGTCATAGAATCTGTCCATCAGTTCCTCTCATGCAGACAAGGATTTTATTATATTACTCAACCATACCTGAAGGACTGTTTGCATTAGATTTCCACTAATAGGCTCTATGAAAATAACCTACAGTGTGAAGAACTAACTAACACTAAGTGTGGAAAACAGCAGAGTTAATGATTGGTAATTTCTTCTAGTTCTGATGAGTTAGGTGAGAAGACATAATGCTTGGATGAAGGGTAAGGTTCAATAATTTACTAAGTCAGAAATAATTGATATTTAATTTGGCAAGATGTAATGCCTGAGAGGCAGTTAATTTTAATGTATTTGGTTCACACTTTTTATGAAAATATTCAGAGAAAAATCTCATGGGAACAATGTTAAAAATCAATGAAAGTAAAATGTTGGAAAAAACTTGCCACATTAGAAACCCACTGCTATAACCATAAAATTTCAGACGTTTCTCTGATTTTTTTTTCTTAAGCTCAAAAAAGACCCCTAAGATTTGAAATAAGGGCTCAGAAGGTTTGCTTTTCTCCTGTCTGTAAAAGTGAGGAGATAAAGGAGGTTAAAAGAAACAGGAAGGATTGTTTGGCCTCTCTTTCCTCTCTTGATGCCACCTCCAACATAAAAATCTAAATGGTGGCTCACCAAATAATGACTGAATAAAAAGAATCAAAACAAGTCTGTAAAACACTTTAGGCATTTTCATTACACTTTTTGTTTGCTGCATATATTTTCCTTTGTTTAGGGATTTGCAGTGGGAAAGGAAGCTATGCCCCTGAGAAACAATTCCCAGAATGCACCATGATGTGTGTTGCATTTTGAGGCCTCTGCTCATTAAGGACACCTATGAATTTCTTCTTTGTTTTTTAAGTGGGCAGAATCCAGTAATAACTCAAATACTCAGACTTCTACCCAGACATCATTTTTCTAACAGTTCAAGAAGAGCTGATTCAAGGTCAGAGGTCATAGGCTGTGCTCCATTTGCCAGCTGGCAGTAAGCTCCAAGGACAGAGGGTGCAAGAAGCGTGACGATTCCTCAAGATGCTCATTCACAGAACATTGAGAGTATCCCCATGGATACTCATTTTATCTCAGTTTGGTGGGTTGGAGAAAAGAGGTTCAATTTTCTGGGGTAGCTTTGCAAAGCTTCACATGCTATGATCCCATCTCACTGAGGCTGACTTTATTTTACACTAACACAATAAAGCTTAAGAAAGGATAAAAAGTTTCTATTATAGATAAACATTATCTGCCCTGTGACTCAGAACGGAGCAATACTGACTAAAAGGCAAACATATGAAACCTCAGTTGAGTGGCTAGTGTGAACACTCTACTTAGAGTGATAAGAAAACTTTCAAACAGAGGGAAATCATGACATTAAAATGTTGAACTACAGTCATTCTGGGTGAGTTGTTTCTCCTCTCAAACTTATTCCTAAGTGTTTGTGTGCTGGTCCCATACCATATCCAGAATTTGACTATTTTTCCTTTCTTAAATGGCTAAACTGAGATGCCGTGTGTAAGAAATAGAAAGTGACAAGATATGACCGAAGCATTGGAAATCAATCCAAACTAAATGTGCTTCTTAACTATAAGTGAACAGTTGAAAACAATCCTCTTTTATAGCCATGGAGATAAATACTGTTTTTATTAGGAAAAAATTGCTTTGGACTGAATAAAGTCATTTGATTAACAAGTCAAAGCAGATGGTTTATTGATGTTTCAGAAAGGAGTTTACAAGGTCTAGTGAAAAAAGAGACCCAGCTCTGAATTAACAAATTACCCTGGTATATAGGACATTGACAGTTCACTGCTAATAGATTTATGGGCTACTGCTGGGTGTTTCATCCCTATTTGGTTTATTTATTATGATAAAATATTGGGGCATGAGTAACCTATCGCCTTATTGCAATATACTATATTGACCTGTGACCTTTAGGACCTGACAGCAAAGCTATGTATTAGGTTTTTAATTTGTCTTAATCTAACAGCATCAACATCAGTGTTGTGTGGTTTATTTTGAAGAGGCTATTCAAACTAACACATGGCATGCTGGCTTGGGATGTGCTAAAACTCAATAAAGTTAGTTCTCATAGTTATAAAAGTCACATGTTAAGATGTAGAAGTCACTGGCAAAATGGCATGTGGTTTGAGTAAAGAAATCTCATTGTTCAACTCAGAAGGAAATATTTTTTTGTCTTGGGAAAGTTCAGAGTCTTTGTATTTGAAAATGGATCTTTTGATTTTAATAAATTTAATTTTTATTTCTACAAGTTCTTTTTTAAAAATCTGCCTGGATATTTGATACTGTCGGTTCTCAGGTTTTACATTTGTTTTAGGTCTTTAAATATTTAGAACAATTACTTTATATATCTACCTGTAGTGCTATTTTTTTAAATTCTTGGACATCTAATACTACTATATTGTATCTGTTGACTATTAAAATGGATTGCTTTTCTTTCTATTTTTAATTTTGGGTTATGAGCTCATTTTTTAGTGGTGTTCTATTTGTGGGAATCCTTGAATGAAAGTATGTCTCTCCAAAATCTCTACTTTTGCTTCTTAACAGGTATTGCATGGATCTTTTCAGCCTCGTTTTCCTCTTCCTCCCTTACTCCCTCCCCTCTCGCTCCTCCTTCCCCTTCCCCTCTTTCTCTCTCTCTCTCTCTCTCCACTCACCCCCTTAAATCAGAGCCCAGGGATAGTCAGACAAATTTCCTTAAGCCCTTACTACCCCAGTAGGGAGAGCTTTTTTTGCAGTTCTGCTCTTTTACCTGGGGTGTAGTTTTTGGAGGATTTCAGGTTTATATATGGGAATCTTAGCTACAATTTTGTGCCTTTCACAGCTCCAAGTCCTACATGGAAGTTTAAACCATAGACCTTTGAGTATTGAGATTGGCAAATTCCTCTAGGCAGCTACAGTGTTTATTCATACTTACTCAATTTCTTTACCATCTTAGGTTTTGGCTCGTGGGAAATAATTTTCCTTACTTTCTTGTTACCTCAGTTACACATACAAAAGGATTAAAAAATATATAGTTTACCCAGAAATATTTGACAGCAGTTTTCAGGTTAACAAATCCACCAAATTATCAGGACTGTTAGTCAGAATCTTGTGTTAGAAATGCCTTTTTTCATGTAAATGAATTAGGTATAATAGAAGTAGGCAGGAAACTTAAGGCTCAGAAAATTTATCCTACCACCTTTAGTCACTTTATCACACATTTAATGAATGATCTAATTTAATGCGTTATCATACATATATCATAATGCATGTTTCTTCTATTAAGTCTGTTTTCTATTTTCAAGATACAGGGTTGGATGTTTTGGGACAGCAATATAGAATAATACACCAATGCCCTTTTTAAAACTCCCATGCTTGAAATTCAGGGATTGCTTTAAAGTGGTCATTTTTATGTAAATTATCAAATTACCAAATCTTCATTGATATAGTAAACATTTAGCTTGACATGGTATTTTTCAAAGAATTTTTACATGGATCATTACAAATACAGAAATCATTTAATTAAATGAGCTCACAGATACATTTCAGAAATTTTCAGTCCTTTAAACATTTCTGCTTTCCCATAGAAGCAATTATCTACCACTGAACATAACTAATGCTTCACCCTTCTGTGACTCCTATATTACTCGCTGCCATAATACTGGATGCAAGAATCTGCTTGTGGCCTAACATATATTGACACCACAAACAGATTGCCTAACCAAAGTGCAATAAAAAGTAAGTGATAAAAGGTAAGATTAAACATTATAGTCTTGACAGATACCTGGATATGGGAATGAGGAAGAAGCCAACAATGAAAAAAATAAGAAAAAAAATAATGAAATGATACATTTGTTACTAGTTTTCTTCCAAGATATTATGGATGTGTTTCAGAAAGTTATGCTAATTTTGTAGCATGTTATTTAATATAAAATATTTAAATTCCTTTTCTTACTTGGTGCTTTTGGGATAGAACTTATTACAAAGATGACAGAGAAATCCCTTATTGATAAAGTAATTTAAGGGCTCTATAAAAGCTGTTTCTGAAATACAGGAAATGAAGTAATTGTTGTCTTATCCATACAGTGAGTGGAAACTGTATCAATGACATTTTTCTGATCTTTACTCTCAAAATTTGCTTTGAACATTCTAATAGGCAGAGAAACAGATTTACTTAGCAAAAATGTTATCTCAGATTCTAGTTTTGTTAACATAGGAGCAAGAATATTTAATTAAATGGGCACATTGGTACACAGATATTTCTATTATTGCCCATTTAATTATCCCAAAGGACTTTTACTCTTAGTAACTTAACTTGTTATTTAAGTATGGGGTTCTTATTCAATTCAGACACTTAGACTCAGCAACTTCTGATTCAAAACACACACACACACACACACACACACACACACACTCTACATACTTTATACTGGAGCTAATACTGAATTCCGCCATTTATAAATTCACTGTTTTCTGCTGAGCTCCAAAAAATATTAAAAATGAAAGAAGGGCAGTTTAAAGAACATGTCTAAGACATTTTCTGAAGCTAGAGAAAACAATGAAATAGAAGAGTTGTAGCTTTTCAAAAATTATACTATAAACAAGTCTGGTACATGAAAAGTCATTTCCTAGATTTTTAAAAATGTGAATGAATTTTTAAAAGAAAATGAATCAGATGATGTTTTTCCTTAGGAAAATACGAGGAAAAGGCTGAATTATTCTGAATTGGTGGAAGGTAAACTATCTGAAGTCAGAGAGTATATATTGATTTATAGCAAAGTTTAGATCTGCAGTGGTGCTAAACAATATCTGCATCTGAAGATGACATGGTGATGAATGGGACATGAATGCATCTTTTATTTCCTCTCTCACATTTCTTTAGTAACTGGTAGACAGCTGGATACAGGAATTCTTATGATTTGTTCTGCAGCCCCCTTCCCCACTACTGCAGTAGGATCTGCAAAAATAATGTAAAAAGCTAAAATATAATTTAGTGTCTTCTCTAAGCCTTCATTCCTCCACCCCGCTTCACACTTCCCACAAGCACTAGGTACCCTTCAAGTGAACTAAATCTACTGTAAATGTATTTTCTGGTCTTTAATCTTCTAATCTATCGGTGTCCTCAACTTAATTAACATGACTTTAGATTAACTCCGATGAAAATTTCTGTTCCTGATTTCTCTTTCTTCAGAGTGTACTTTCTAGAACATATTCTTTTAAAAGGTGCTATGTATCTTCCCTTTCTTCTCTCTCCTCCTCCCTCAGCCCATTTATCTCTCTTTTTGATTATTCATAAAAAGGGTATTATATAAAAATAGAATTGTAGAATCTCAGTTTTCATTCTTTTAAAATTTTATTTAAGAATTCTTACTCTTTGGAAAACTAAATGCTAATTATCAATGTAACTTTAAATATCTGGGTAGAGATCTTTTTTAAAAAATTTAAACTTTTATAATTCAATATTATAGACCTGAAAGTGAACCTACAGAATAAGAACAAACAAGATATAACCCACATAAAATGAGCTATGGAATAAGAGGATTAAACAACTAACAAGTTGGGAATACTGCTAGGTGACTGGAGCAGAATCTACTATGGTTTAAGAACAGAGTATGATATCAAGTCTACACAGTTAGCTTGAAACAATGGAGAGATGCAAACCTAAGCGTTTTGGCTTCAGTGAAACCACTTCTAATGAGATCACAGGCATGTTTCAGAAAGGTAGTGAAGCATTCTGAATTGTATCTTCCAGATCTGAACTAATTGTCATGGCTAGGGTTCCTCCATTCCTTTTTCCTTTTAAGCAATCTTTAAGAGTTGAGATGTGCTTATTGAGGAATACACAATGGGCCTCCAAGCCAGAGCAACCCAGTTTTAAGAGCAAGAGTTGTGATAAAAGGCATAAGGAGATATAAGTGCCTGCCTAAGCGATACACTTAAGTAACTCTGTTTAGTTTAACCAAGTCTTCTTCCAAGTAGCTCTGGAATGAACCCATAATGCTATCACCATTTCTGCCACTTCTACATTAGCATAAATTCCTTTATCAGTTGCTCAGGGCTTGTCTTTCATCTTGAGTTTGTAACCTATAAAGATAAATAACTATGTAATTCTTTCTATGTAATGTCATAACTATGTAATGTCACCCCAATAAGTCTAACGATAAAAAAAGATAAATAAAAGGATATTAAAAGGGAAAAAGAAACTTGGGTTTGTAGCCACAAATGAGTCAAATTTATGATGTAAGGAAGGGTTGCAGTTATAACTAGACACAGTGGGATATTACATATTTGAAAAGCAAGCAATTAAAATGAAGATGATGACTAAATGATCAATGAATAAAAGAATTATATAGGAAATAGAAAAGAGGGGAGAACAAAAGGAGATGATATGCTAATCATCAAGGGTCAGACAAAACATGAGACAAAAAAGCAAAGTAAAATAATTCTCAGTAGGGAAATTGAAGAAATCAGAAAGGATTAAACATAGATTCAGAAGGGAGTGGAACAAGACCACTACAAAGCACAACAGATGAGATTCGGCAGGAATATTGGATAGCTCTTTTCCTGTAGAAAGGCTAATAATAAGAAAATTAAGAACATCATATAAGACACCAGTAATTGAAGCCAATAATTGAAAAAACACTATGAACCTAAAGGGTTAATAATGAGATTATAAATTTATAAAATATATAAAATTATATTTTACATTTAAATATAAAAACAATTATATGTAATTCTATTTGTCTACAGATTTGTATTAGGAGTCTTAAGAATGGAAAAGTGTGGAACACCTATAATGAATCTTAGAGTCCAGATAACCTATTATCAAAAGACAAAAAATAAACAAACAGATGCTACTACCTCCATATTCTCAAGAGAACAGAATTTGAAACCTTGTGTTATATAGCCTGCTACTGACTCTATGAAAACTATAAACTCACTACTGATTCATATATAAAGAGCTAAGAGAAAGATGGCATTGATTACTGGCAACCCTAATTATTCCTAAATCATCCATATCAAATAAACCACAGAGGCTTTTTATAAAATTTAGAATTTACTTAATAACGACAATTTAGAATGGAGAGAGTAAGAATATTTGGATATCATCAGTCATTTTGCAATACCTAATTATTATTTTGTAAGTTCTTGTGACATTGAATCAATTCCAAGAAAATAAAATTATTATGGCCTGGTTTCTATATGACAGTCTGTAAAGGTGACACTGAAGTCCCACTATTTTTGTTTTATCACATATTGCCCAATTACATGTAGTAGCACTGAATTCAGTGAAAAAAAAAGTGAATTTAAAGCTCATCATCACACCATATGTTAGAATTTGATTTAATAAGCTAGGAGTAAAAAATAGTCATCTATGGTTAAAAAAATGATAGTAGAAAAACCATAGAACATAGTTATACTCCACATTACTTTCCCTTTTTATCAATGTCTAAAGTAAGTATTAACTCATGATTTAGTTAACAGAACACACATCCTACCCATAGGTATTATGCACAAGGAAAAGATGTGACTCTTGAAATTTCTTATCTAAATTTTGGGGAAATATAGAGAAACTATGGGGGGAAAAGAGTTGGGAAGAAAATACAAAAATTTTCAAACAGGCATTCAGAGATATTTGCAGTGCTCAGGGATATTTCAGATATCTATATGGGATATTTCAGATATCTATATAGAAGATACTGCAGATTCCATTGAATCTTTATAAATGTCATTATCTGTGCAAAGGAAGTAACAGTAAGTCAGTGAATTCAAATTATGATGAGAAGGTTAGAGAATAAACAGTAAGTTTTTGAAATGATCTAAATGGTGCTACATTTCGTACTCATAGTTTAGCATTTTTTCCTACATAATGTAGAAAATGGGTTGAAATAATGAAAGAAATACAAATATAGACATCTCATTCCATGATTAAAATATGTGAATGACAATAATAAAAGAAATAATAATAATTTCTAAATTATATTATGTACATAAAAACATGTGTGCATGTGTGTATTTTTCCTCTACTGAGTGTGGTCAAGACTAAAGTTTTACAACTTTGCTGACCATCTTCACAACATCAAAAGAAGAGTATTTCTCCTCTTTGTACACAAAATAAAGAACCGAGAGCTCTTGTTATACCTTGGCAGTAGTAACCACGATAGAAATAAACACATACTGCATTTAACCAAAACCTACCTAACGATTGCAAATATATTTCAGTAATATAGAATTTATTTAAAGGTGTCAAGGTTACATGAGATTACTCTAATTCATGCTTATATAAAGATCAGTATATCACAGGTAATGATATCTTGGCTATAGTAAGAAGACTGAGTAAAAAGATCATGATAGCTAATGAAACACGAGAAATCTGGGGATTTCTTAAGAGGGTATATTTTGACTGGTTTATTATAAAGAGGGTCAGGAGTCATAGGCTAAGACAATAGGATGAAATGCTGAAGAACTGGGAAGTCTATTTAGCACTTAAATTCAAAGATATGACAATATGAGAAATCTACCACTCACCATGATACAAACATTAAAGGAAAGCCCAGAGAACTCTTGAATTTGCAGAATGAAATAAATGGATTAATAAAACCTTGTTTCTGCAAAACAAAACAAAAAACAAAAAAATGAAAACACCCCAAATAATTTAATCTCATTACTAATTAATCAAGTTTGCATTTGATTGTAACAAATATTTTGTTGCTCAGTTTATATTTTTTCTGTTTTGAGATGTTATAAAAATCATTTGATGGAAACACAGGAAGTTGGTAAAGGCCAGAATTCATGGCTGTCATTTTCATGAAGAATATTTGGGAAATCATTAAAACGAAAGATAAATGACCTTACCAAAGATCAGGAGTCCTTCTCAGCTGCAAACATTCTGTGAAAGAATGAAAGATAAAAAGATATGCTAGGCAGCAAAGAACTCAGGGTCAAGGAAACAGTCTAAATTTCTAAGGAACAAATGAAAATGTTAAGACTTAAACAAAGATCAAGAAATGGTGGGGGGAAGAGGACAAGATGGCGACTGTAGAGAAGGTCCCTAAAGCCTCTCCCAGAAAACACAATTGAACGGCCACCCAGGAGCCAAGAAAGAGGACCCTGGGTGACAAAAAATGGCAGCTGAGACCTCATGCATCGCAAGTAAACACCTAAGGGTTGGAGAGAAAGGGGCGAGCGGGAGAGAGGGGAGGGAGCAAAGACGGATCGCAACAGGACCCGATTGTGGTTGGCTGCAGTGCATGCGAGGGGAGAAGCCAAGAGGCGACAAGAGGAAAAGCCCTAGCAAAGTGGCAGAACAGTGGGAGTCCGTTGGGGAGCTAGCCTGGGGAGCTGGAATTTGGAGTGGTGAGTTGGGAACAGAGCTTGGGAGCCAGCCTCTGGAACTTTTGAGTGGTAGCAGGGTTGAAGGAGGACTCTGAACTGCAGAGACAACATCTTGGCTCTAGGCTCCCTTGGGACCCACGGTGCAGGCTGCAGTTCCTGGTACCGGCCCGCTGGGGGGGGGGGGGGGGGGGGGCGCTGCGGCTTCTGTTCGGGCCCGCTGCGGAGGCGGACGGGCTGCCAGCGTGGCTCCAGTTCGCAGCCGGCTGCAGAGGCAGGCCAGGCCGGCTGCCTTCCTACCGCGAGTCAGACCCACAGCTTCGGACTTGTGTGCATGCCTGCTCGCGCGCCCCTGGGTCCTAAAAGCAATGCGAGCCCACAGAATCTGCCCCAACATTTGGCCACGGGAAGCAGGCGTGGGAAGAAAGGTGGATTTGATAGCATTCACCGCAGCCAGCAAGAGCAGCCTTGGCCTGCATCACCCAGCTTCCCCAGCATAGAGCAGAAAGTGGAGCTGCCCCGGTGTGCCTTTTGTTGGCCTCTCCCCTTTCCTACAACCTCCCCAACCAACTAACTAACTACAGGAAGCAGAGGGACCATGATAGATGCCCACTGCCTCCAAATGTAGCAGGATACCAGAAATAAGAAATAAACAACCCCCTCTCTCTCGCAAAACTTGCCCCCCAAGTACCACCCTGTGTCTGCCCTACAGCCACAAAAGTACCAATCTGGGCTCCTGGGCACTACTGAACATAATGCCCATGTCAAAGAGGAAAAACCCAGCAGACAGGATGAATTCCTTAAAAACTAAAACTCCTCAGAAATAACAGGAAATTTATCAAGACAGCCTCTTAGACCTAGATGTTTCCAAATTAAGTGACAGAGAATTTAAAGTAGCCATTCTAAAGGCTGTGAGAGAAATGAAAACATACTGGCAAAGCACCATGGCTGAGATAAACAACATAAAAAAGGACATGAATGACATAAAAAAGGAACTCCATGAACAAAATGAACAATTTAACAAAGAAATTCAAAACATAAGGAAGATTGAGATGGAAATGCGAGAGATAAATAATACAATAAAAGAAGTGAGAAACGAAATAACTGCCATAGGAAACAGGGCCAACCAGATGGAGGAAAGAATCAGTGATATCGAAGATGAGAACATGGAAACAGCTAAGAAAGAGGAAGAGAGGGAATATAGAACAAAAAGGATTGAAAGAACTCTACAAGAACTATCTGACTCCATGAGACAAAACAATATCAGGATAATAGGAATAGAAGAAGAGGTAGAGAATTCTACAGAGAACATACTCAAACAAATAGTAGATGAGAACTTTCCAAACCTATGGAAAGATCTGGAACCCCAAGTTTAAGAAGAAAACAGGTCCCCTAGATACCTGGACCCTAACAGATCTTCTCTAAGACACATGGTACTAAAGATGTCCAAAACTAAAGACAAAGAGACAATTCTCAAGGCAGCCAGGGAAAAAAGAACTATAACCTTTAGAGGAAAACCCATCAGGCTGGCATCAGATTTCTCAGCAGAAACTCTCTGCAAGTAAGGAGGGAGTGGAATCCAATATTCAAAAATTTAAAAGAGAGGGACTTACAGCCAAGAATAAATTATCCAGCAAAATTATCTTCTCAGACACACAGAAGCTGAGGGAATTTGCCAGCACAAGGCCAGCACTCCAAGAAATACTGAAGGAGGCTCTTCGACCTGAAACAAAACATCAGGAAAAATGGAACAAAGTTGGGGCAACAACAAAGAAACAAAAATAAAACAAAAACAAACAAAGAAATAAGTAATGGCCACAGGAAATCCTCACATATCGATCATCACTCTAAAAGTTAATGGACTGAACTCACCAATAAAAAGACACAGAGTAGCAGACTGGATTAAAAAACAGAACCCATCCATATGCTGTCTCCAAGAGACACACCTCAACCATAAGGACAAACACAGACTCAGAGTGAAAGGATGGAAAACAATACTTCAAGCAAATGGTAACCAGAGAAACGCAGGAGATGCCATACTGATATCTAAAGAAATAAACTTCAGGTTAAAAAAGATAGTAAAAGACAAGGATGGACATTACATAATGATAAAAGGCACAATACAACAACAAGAAAACTTGACACTAATTAATATATGTGCTCCCAACCAGGATGCACCAAAATATACAAAAAACTACTAACAGATTTGAAAGGAGAAACTCATGAACACACAATCATTGTGGGAGACTTAAACTCCTCGCCATGGACAGATCATCGAAACAGAAAATAAATAAGGAAATATCCGCTCTAAACAATACATTACAGCAACTAATTGACATTTACAGGACACTTCATCCAGCAAAAAGAGACTATTCCTTCTTTTCTAGTGCACATGGAACATTCTCAAGGATAGACCACATGCTGGGACACAAAAGTAGCCTCAGCAAATTCAAGAAGATCAAAATCATACCAAGTGTATTCTCAGACCACAAAGCTTTGAAATTGGAGATCAACTGTAAAAGGAAAGCAGAAAGGAACACAGATACATGGAGATTAAACAGCTTATTAAAAAAGGACTGGATAAAAGAACAAATAAAAGATGAAATTAAAAATATAGAAACTAATGACAATGAAAATACAACGTATCAGAATTACCGGGACATGGCGAAAGCGGTAATAAAAGGGAAATTTATATAGCTACAGGCCTATCTTAAGAAACAAGAAAAATCACAAGTAAACATCTTAACATCCCATCTTAAAGAACTAGAAAAAGAAGAGCAGACAAAACCCAAAGTCAGCAGAAGGAAAGAAATAATAAAAATTAAAGCAGAGCTAAACCAATTAGAGAACAGGAGAACAATAGAAAAAATTAATATTATGAAGAGCTGGTTCTTTGAGAAAGTCAACAAAATTGACAAACCCCTGGCTAGACTAATCAAGGACAAAAGGAAAGGACACAAATATCCAAAATTAGAAATGAAAGGGGAGAAATTACCACTGTACCACAGAAATACAAAGAATTATAAGAAAATACTGTGAAGAACTTTATGTCACTAAATTTAACAATTTAGAAGAAATGGACAAGTTTCTAGAAACTTATAGCCTACCTAGAATGAACCAAGAAGAACTGGATAATCTAAATAGACCAATTGATAGTGAAGAGATTAAAACGACTATCCATAATCTCCCTAAAAGCAAAAGCCCTGGACCAGATGGTTTCACCAATGAGTTTTACCAAGCATTCAAAGAAGAATTAACACCTATCCTCCTCAGACTCTTCCAAAAAATTGAAGAGGAAGCAATACTTCCTAACTC